>JAQGAF010003506.1:0-17345 GCA_034687865.1 Kryphioiulus occultus
GGGGGCGGGGGAGGAGGAGGAGGTGGACATCCTAACGCCTCCCTCTATCCAACGCCCACGGCCAGGGCACAGAGGTACTCGAACGGGTAAGTCACGCCTTCTATTTACATGTACGTGTAGCTGTAATTGTAAGGACGACCCCACTCATCGTTGTCATTCCGTTCGATGTCGTACGCAATTGCACTCGAACACATTGGAAGGTCACTTACGTGTATTGCCCTTCTGACCCCCACTTTTATCCATTACAATCAGCTGGCGCGTGCGGGTACTAATAAATGTGCGAACATGTACTTCGAAAACTGCATAAGAGTGAGAGAGAAATTGAGGGAAATCGTAGCATTGGTGATGTTTGAGTATTATGTCATCATCTTCGGGATGGGCCAAATGATGTTATCATTGCAGTTTGAGAAAAGCATAGGTGATCACTCATTTAATTGCGATCTAGTTTTGATAAAAATGTCCCCTTTCAGAAATGTTCGTACGGTTATTCCATCGTTGTTACGGTTCCTAAATATATCCTCGAAATTTAGTTTTCCTCAAATTTTACTTTATGAAATTTTTTTTAAATATCGTTAGTGATCCAATGTTGGGACCTGAAATCCGTCATTTGTGATCCGGTTTTGCAAAATATTTCACCTAAAAGGTCGTACGAGTGGTTAATGTCCCACTGAAGTCATTGAAGTTTCACTGAAGTTCTAGGAGCTGACTAAGTCTCTCAATTCCTGGAAGTCCCAGTGAAGTCCTACTAAAGTCCAATAAGTCGTGCTGAAATTCTAAAGTTCTATAGACTTCAGTCATGGGCCTTCAAGGACTTCAATGAAACGTCAAGAATTTAATAGATTTTATTGGGATTTCAATGAGACGTCAAAGATTTCAATAGGATTTCAATGAGGCTTCAAGGATTTCGCAAAGTAAACATTCTCTGAAGTCTCATCGAAGTCCCACTGTAGTCATTGAAGTCTGTTAAGCCACTAAAAGTTCGGTCGTGTCCAGCCTCGTTCAATGCCTTTTGATTTCAGTGAAACTTCAAGGATTTAATAGATTTCAATGAGACTTCAACGAGGCTTCAAGGATTCCACAGAAGTTGAGATTCCTCGATGTCTCATTGAAGTCCCATTCGATGTCCAGCAAAGTCCCTGAAGTTTTTAAGTCTAACCTCTCGATACCATCATTGACATAATACTTGAACGCCCCCCAAGCCAGACATGTAGTGATCAGGGCTAATCCTATCTATAGCCTGTAAAACTCAGATAGAAATAGAAACATGTCTGAAAAAGAGAAAATGTTAACCAGAAATCACGACATCCCCTTCGTATTTCTTCTGTGACCCAGATATGGGAACGAATTTGACCGTTGACCCCAGACGCGTTTCTCCGCCCTATTGTGTCCCCAGAGTGTCTCATGTACATGTACAGACCCAATCGCGAGTTTCGTACTGTCGACATCAGAGTGGTTTCAGTTTTTCAGCTGCCAGCAGTGGATTATCAAATCAAATTGGAATTAATTGTGTTTGTGTTTTTTGATTTTTTTTTTCCGCATTTTTCCCATGATTTTTGTTTGCGAATTATTTTTGTAACGTTACGTGTCTTCGCCAATTTTTCATGCGTTTTTTCCAACGAGCTGGATTATCGTTGTTTAGTGTGAAAAAAAATCAGCCACTGGATTAGGATTAACAGCAGGCATCATGGCGTTGGATTACATTGAAAATGGATACGTTACGTTGTTGTTATGTTTAGTTTTGCCACCTGTTTTCTGGATATACATCTGGATTATGCGCGTCACACCTGGATTATCGTTTTGTGGATTAGCAGCTGTTGGATTAACGCAGTGGACGCCGCCATGAGGATTAAAAACGGATTAAGCGCACTTGGATTAATGATCGGATTAATAGCCGTGCCGTTGAAATTGGATATATGAGCTTGAGTTTGGATATCGCTTCGGATATATGACCATGTTTGAAACACGTTTGAAACGGATACGGAAATCTGCTGAGAAATTTCCAAATATCCGCCATCCTTGACCCCCCACCCACGCTCCTTGCTGAACCCAATCTCGCAGTTTTTTTTTGAAGAATACCGACGGATGTAACCCCCTGTATTTCAGTGGAAATGCCTATTGAGAAAATACCTAACTTCCCTCCCATAGGCCTACGCTAAAATTAACTAAGGTAGTGTAAGCAGTGGTGTTTATGATTTTGCTCGTGTTTGTCGGGAAGTTTTGATTCGCCATTCAGTATGTTTGACACGATTCAGCTCGGGTCACGAACGCAGGTAAATTTCATCTAGAAAATTTGCGATTTTTTTAATGTTAGTGAGTTGCTCCCCTTTATTCCAGTAATGCGCACAGGCCTATCTCTACCTGATACAACATCCACCAATCCCCATTTTATTTTTGTGTTTTTGTTTTTCGGCCAATTGGACGATCGATAAAGGGGCGTTCAATTATGTTTCTTTGAACGATTTGAGGCGAACGTGTAGCGTTATCTCATCTGCTGAAAGACAAGATAAGCTCATAGAGATTTTTAATGGCGAAAGTAAATGATTCCCTTTTGGAAGTGAACGTGTCTGAAATTACCACCGAGAAAACAATGAGAATAACCTAAGACCGTAAGCGTTTTTTCCCCAGTTTTTCGACCCAAAATATTTTACTCTATACGTAAGCCAACTGGCATTGCTGAAAACTCCCAAAAACACGTACGTGTATGTAACCCTATAAGAAAACCTGGACTTGTCAGGGAAATTGGAAAGGCCTGGAAATGTCAGGGGACATGGATGGGGAAATTCAATGAGTCAGTAAAAGCATTTTACGTAGCTGGTTATTGGTTAATTATGAAATTGTCAGTTTAAAAAACTGATATAAATTATCTGTTTCCATACGAAAATGCGTTTTATCTCCTGTTTATACATGTACATCGACTCTTGAGTTAACCCAGAGCTGGAAATGTCAAGAAAATTGGAAAAGCCTTGAAAAAGTCAGGGAAATTTATATAGGTTATAGTACATATCGTATACCCCTGTAGCTACTTACTAGCTAATATAAAAATCAAGAGTTGACAAGCAATTCTATAGAAACAATTAACGATTAAAACCAATCTAAATTTGCTGTTGCCTCGGCATATGCCATATTTTTGTTTGCATTATCAGTGGTCAGGAAAGTTTGTTAAGTGAAAGTCAGGGAAGCTGGAAATGTCATTTCTGGGGGAACTTTGTATAATAATAAATAAATATTGCATTACTAACATCGCAATATATCATATTTACGCATTTTTAGTGGTCAGGGAAATTTGTTTCAATATCTGAAAAAGTCAGGGTAGTGGACAATTTCATCTCAGGGGAGCCCTGTATAATAAGAAATCAATATAGCATTCCTAACACAGGGTGTCTACCTGCCATGGTGGTCATGGAAGTCATGGATAGGTCATGAAATTTACAACATTGTCATGGAATTTGTCTTTTGATTGATTCACAAAATAAAAATTTGGGTTTAAATTCTTCATTTGTCACCTATTTCCGCAAAACATTTCGCCTTGTCTTCGGCTTGAACAGCCCGATATTCCAATAGGCATGGAAAATGTTTTTGAAGTCATGAAGTAGTCATGGAAAAGTCACGGAATTTGCAATACGAAATCCAGTAGACACCCTGTAGCATCGCGATATGTTATATTTTTGCATTATCAGTGGTCAGAAAAAAAACTTGTTTTAAAAGCCTGAAAAAGTCGGGGGAATGTCAGTGAAGTTGAAAATTTTATCTCTGGGGGAACCCTGTAATACAATGAGTAGGTACTTGAATGCTCCCTAACCAGAGATAAAAATTAAAAACACTAATGTGTACATGCAATGGAAGTTCGTTTAGCAAAATTACATACATATATGACAACAGAATATTTATAAGGCTGATACGCAGTACATGTATTTATAAAAAAAAATGCCCGCCTTTGTATTTGGTTGTCTCCCACTGTTCTCATTAGCCTTCATCTCAAAGATGATGACATAATACTAGAACGTCCGTAGATTATTAAATTTGATTTGGTCAGGGCCTGGGTTTGCGTGGGCGTCTTCTTTTACTGTAGGTCTGTTCTCCTTTAAGTTCGCTCGTAAATGTGTGCCATTCCCGTTGCCACGGCAACAGGATGATCGATTGGAAATCGTTTGATCCATCGCTGCATTAATTGCATCTCCCCCTTCAGCATTCAATCATCGTCTGACGCACTGGGGCGGGAATAATAAGCCAGTCGCCATTTTTTTTCTGTTGCCAGAAATTGGAAATAGGAGGGGACGTTCATAAACGACCCTCATTTCACCAGTTTCCAAAATGATGTCATTTCGTCGATGGATATTTCCAGATAGACATCTCTTCCAATTTCCAATTCGACCTAGATTTTCCTGGCGAAAATTGCCTAGGATACCAGAGAGTTTTTCGCCGTTTTTTTCCATCTGATTCTCATTCCGCAGCGACATGGCGTGGGCGTATGCGACTTTTTCATGTGACACTATAAATTCCACTCTGTAATGCGAAAGCCCAAACTTGCCTATATCATCTGGGCTGAAAAATGTGATTGCGTATTAGTAGGAGGCTGCTATCAGAAGGGAAAATCGAGGCAGCATCGCAGATTAAAATATGCTCGTTTCGGGATACGGGACGGTTCATCCATCATTTCGCTGCTATCGATCTGGAATTAAATTCAAGTGGATGTACACGTTAGAAATGCAATGTACGTTGTAACAGACCATGGTGACTACCAACCTGGAATTTCTATCGATATTGATATTTCTTAAGACCCGGAAAACCTGACAAAGTCAGGAAAATTGATTTACTTTGAAAAAGTCGGGGAAATTCAACGAGTCAATAATACATGTTACGTCCATAGATAATTATTGATTAACGCAAAAATAAAAAATGCGGATGAAATTATCAATTTAAAAAACCTAATCTATATTTGCTGTTTTCTTATGAAAATTTGTGTTCTATCTCCTGTTTATATAAAATAAGTAATAACTACAGCAACCCTAACATTAACTTATGTCATATTTTTACATTTTCGGTGGTCTGGGTGGTCAGGGAAATTTGTTTTAAAACCTCGAAAAGGCAGGAAAGTTCAAAATTTCCTTTCTTGTGGAACTCTGAAGTTCCTCATGAATTTATTTCTTTATTCATAATTATTATTTCCGGGAAAAAACGGTTTCGAGAAAGCTATTCCTAAAATCCATCATTGGCAAGATGCTACTGGTCATGGAGGTCATGGAAAAGTCATGAAATAAGATTCAGGTCATGGAAGTATTGGAAAAGCCGCGAAATTTATTTCAGGGTCATTGAAAAGTCATGAGATTTATATCAGGGTCATGGAATGTATATCAAGGTCATGGAAAAGTATTGAAATTCACAACAGGGTCATGAAAATCTTTTCGATTGATTCACAAAATACAAATTTGGGTTAAATTCTTCATTTGCAACCTATTTCTTCAAAAAATTTCGCGTGTTTTTTGTCCATAATCTTGAAATAATCTTACATAAAACTTGAATATGGAAAAGTCATGGAATTTTCAAAACGAAATCTAATAGACACCCTGATTGGGATACATTAGTTTGGTAATGTTGGCTAAAAACCAACCAATACTAAATATTGTTTTCAATGGAAACATGGCACACGTTTAATTATTAAAAAATATTTTTTAACCTGTAAAGCTCGGCAATTCGGTTTCCACAAATTTCGTTTCTATGTTATGGCATTGGGGATGAATGAGCGCGAGTGGCGCCCCCTAGCCGTTGAGTACACGACCCACCTTTTTAGCACAGATCCACGTCGTTCACCTCGTGCTACAGCACCCGTTCAGTTTGTTCGCACTCGAAAATCCACTTGACTAAATTTCTTTGTTTTTGTTAGTCGCAGAGGCTTTCGTTTCCGGCCGCGAAACGGGGCACGTCGCCGTTTCCGCTTCCGCAAGGGGGCGCCACAGCCCTTCTTTCTGCCGCCTTGGTTCTTCTACCACATGGCCGCATTTCGACGGCCACTGATCAGGGGCCGATTCCGCGCATTTCCACGCTTGGCCAGAATTCGTCGGTGAGAAGAAATCATTGTCGCACTACGAATGTGCACCTTACAAATGGTGGGGGACACCCTGTAGATGGCGTCTGCCTACAGGGTGTCTTTTCCCCACCCGTCCTGTGTCGTTGGTTCTCACACACGTAACAATCTCTGTGGCTGTGTGTATATTAATTAATGATCGTCGTCATTTTCATTGTTTTCCACCCACTCGTTCGACCCCGTTTCTCGTAATGCGTTACACACACTCGTTGTTGTGGTGCCTTCATTTAAAAATGCTGTATGGCTTCGATTTACCCAGTCGCAATTGCTGTTGTCTTTTTAATTAAGCGACAGGTGTCTTCCCACGTGGGAAATTACTGTAGGATTTCGCTTCATCGTGCATCGTGCACTGTCGAGGTGACGTGTTTGTTTGTTTCAAACATTACGGTATCCTGCAGCGTTGCTCCTTTCAAATACAGTTCTTTAGGCCAGCTCAAAATCGACTGCAAATAGACTTAAATCTACAGGGTGATCATAAGTCCTCTCCTCATAATCATTGTTAATAATAATATTTCATAACTGTTGTTTACGAAGGCCAAGTTTTGTAAAAGGGTGTTCTCCCTAAAATTTATTTAACTTAATTAAGTTGAAATGCAGTCTTTCAGACTAGCTTGCTTCAAAATCAACTTCAAATAAATTGAAATCTGCAGTCCTGCTCTCATTGCGAGAAATAATTTTTGAAAAAGCTGTTAGTTACGAGGACAACATTTTGGAAAAAGGTAGAACTCCAGGGTTCCTGCTTAGCCTACTTTGAAAAAGGCAGAGAAACAGATTTTGCATATCAACACGTAGTTATTGGTTAGTGCAAAAATCGAGATGACAAGCAATTCTGTAAAAGATTTGCTGTTTTCTCGTGAAAATTTGTGTTCTATCTCATGTTTATATATAAAGTAGCAATGAATGTAACGTTCCTTACATTGGCATGTCATATTTTCGCATTTTTAGTTGTCAAGATGGTCAGGGAAATTTATTTTAAAAGATGGCAAAGGCAGGGAAGTTGAACATGGGGCTTCCACAGTGCTTGAAAGGATGGTTCCCATTTAGAGGCCATTTAGGAGTACTACCTCTTTTTCCCCCCCAAAACTTGTTTCTTGTAACGCTTAAGTTTTCCTCAGGGCTATCAGCCTTATACAAAGGAGGAATTTGGATACATTTTGACATGTTGGATACAAATGGATACAAAATAGTTATTTTGAGGCAAAGTGGATATAAATTATTGTTGTGCTATGGAAGTTATCTCGTATCACCACTAGCGACACGGGTCTGCAGATTTCTTACTCCATCTCTAAAACTACCCGATACACGAGTATTCAAATTTCACGTGATTTTTCCTATCATTAGTCAGACAGTTCGTGAAGAGTGGATAAATTCGGATACTAAAAGTGAATATTGAGGTTACATTCTGGCTACAAATCAGTCGTTTGGTGGATACATTTTTCCTTAGACCCACTCCCAGCCATGTTTGTTTTCTTAATGACAATCTGTTATTACGTTAAGAAAAAATACCCTTGTCACCCCCGTGGGACGCTGCCATTTTCATGAAATCTGTTTTTAAACGAAAGACCCTCGCCAAGTCGCGCGTGCGGCCTAAAATTGGGCTCTGATTGACGAAGAGCATTTTTTTCGATTTTTTTCACGATGCTGGCCAAAAATAGTTCCCTCTCTTGAGTCTCTCAGGGGGAAATAAATCTCAACCGCGCTGGCGAAACCATAACTAACAGGGTTTTTTTTTCGGTTCCCATCTTTACTTTCAAACCATTCTCTTTTGATAGGTTGATAGCGCTTACTTTCTCTCCTTATTTTCTGCTCGTTCCCATGCTGATGGCTGATTGTTTATTTCTGGAGTTATTTTCGGCTGTTTTTCTACGCTCTGAGGACTATCGGAGATAACTGATGGGAAACGGAGCGTAGAAACAATGGGCTTGGCCTATGGAAAAATAGAGAAAGAAAAATATTAATAACGATAAATAAAAAAACCCTGGGATATTTACGCTGCGAAAATCCCAATTTTTTCCCCTCGATGGATATGTGGATTGTGTTTTCGTCCATTGGAGTGCGAAGATATCGCAAAATTCAATTTTCTGGGGAGTTTTCCACCGGTTTCTGGCTGTTATTGTCGCCAGCTAAAGTGGACGTCCCCGCTCCCTTTCACTCGCCAAATTGAAAATATGCTCTTTTTGAAATTACGTTTTTATTGCCCACATAAAAGCGCAATTCGTTTATTTCCTCCAAGAGCTACGAGTGAGGAAACTGCTGTTTCTTTTCCCATCGGTGTTATCGTCCGCCCACGCACGGTGGATCTGCATGTACAATAAGAGACGCTTTTTAATATCGCTTATGAAATTGGGAGAGACGTGCTTTCTTCATCTTTTCCCAGTCGCATTTTGAAGGATTTTGGGAGTGGTGCGGCGGTATTTACCGATGTATCATCGTCTTGTTTACCAAATTCTCCTTCGACCTTATCGTCCTCATGTCCGCTTTCAGTCGCACCTTGATAAGGTCATCTTCGCTTAACCGGAAGGAACCACTGTCGAGTGGACCCCCTCGCATCGTTTCCTCACAAAACTTAATTGTACGACTTTACAGACCTGGAGGATTGAACAACGTTAGCAGTCGCGGAAATCGAGGAGATTGTCTTTCTATGGTTTTCACTGCGGTACCTGCTTTGTCCTTTGAGATCTCCATGCAAAACAGTTAATTTCATCCTGTTTCGTGTCCCCTTCTTCTTCTTCTTGGTTGTCTTGTTTCTGAGCCATATTGGAACAGGGTTTCCGCAGTACTTGGGAAAGTCAGGGGATTTGTACCCGTCTGGGAAATCTGCGTGTGAAAGTCAGGGAAATTTTAAATTTTTTGTCAACGATTCAGGGGATTTCCTAACTTGTCGTCCTATCGTGGTTTTTCATGTAGGCTCTTTGCACAATGAAAGAAAACCCCGATATGTCAGATTGGTGCGCTCTATTTGACTTCTTACGACGGAATCGATATTTGTTAAATGAAAAATAAATTTCGAGCATCTGAGTACTCCTTAATAAAGATCCAAATTGGAAATGTGCAACCCTAGATACATGTACTTAGTTTTGTGAACTTCTTTAATTACTCTAACAAATTCAATAATTGTCATTGTACGAGTGGATGTCCATATCGTTTAAAAACATTTATATTCAAGGGCAGGTTCATTTTACTTATATCGGTCTATGGAAAACAATCTTTGCCAGGGAAGAATAAAATTTTAATCTGGGAAAGTCTGGGGATTTTGTGTCGCAAAAGCTGTGTGTGGGAACCCTGAATTAGTCCTGCCATGATATCCCTATGCAAAACAGTTAATTTCATCCTTGCCTGAGCTTATTTCGTATATCCTTTTTTGGTATTCCAATTTCCTTTGGAATGAGTTTTGAGAACAATATTCTATAGTTAGTTTTTCCATAGATAAAGTGAGATTTTTCTTCCTTTGAAATGTCAATGCACGTACTGGTATATACATGTATAGTGTACTTACAGTATAGTCCAATACCTCTGCGAGATCTTTCGTTGAAAAACCTCTTGCAATATCGACGTTTTTGCTGTGGTTCAGATTATTTGTTTTCCACTTTCTCTTGAATGAACCTGGTTGGCATATTGGTATTGCATACTGGCTTTCTTGTTTCTTAGAATTCCTGTTACTTTCTGTACATGTATATGAATTCAGTCGAATTTGAGTATCGCATAAATCAAAAACTTATTAAAAATCAAATCCGACTTTATCTAGTACTGAAATTACTCAAGAAAACAAGGATGCTGTTTAGGATAGAATGGAATTTTGGTCTTCTAGAACTAGCCTATGTTCTAGAACACCTAATGGAATCTCGTGCCTCGCGCGAGATCTGTTTCTACAAAATGGAAATTCGATTCGTTCGATCGAAAGATGAAATTAAAAAGCAGTTTAATTTTCAATTTAAAAGCAAAAATGTGATGTCTCGAAAGTATTTTGATTTTAAATGATCAGCGTTTATCCGTCTGGACATGTCCGCCATAAAGTGTCAGGGCGAATCGGCTATGTACAGTAGTTGTTTCTCACTTTGTGTTGATCAAAAGAACCAAAGCGAGGTCATTGATTGCATCGTGAATTGAATGAGAAAATTAGAGTCAGAGTGATGCGTCCAAATTTAAAAGGTCCGGTTTCTCCACTCGTAAGTTTACCAAAAGTTTTCTACTCCACCCAATGGCGTACTCTCTCCGCAATTAAATTCAGGCCTACGTGTATTTTTTCCTCAATTGGGGTAACCGGTTCTGCCAGTCTGTTCGATACGTGCCAGGCCTTCACCAACCTGCACGTACATGTAGCACCTTTTTCATTGTCTTCCTATTTTGGCCCCCCTTGGCCACCTCGTAAATCGAGTTTTGTTTGTGTTTTTTTTTCTAGTTTCTCGAGAATTTCGATAAGGTGAAAAGTGTTTGCTCAATTTTTTTTTCTTGTCTCGGTCTGGCTAACCAATGAAAAGCCATGACTATATACCAACATGGAAATCCTGGAAAACTCGGGGAATTTTGAATTGAAACCAGGAATTCTTTGGTATCAAAATTGTATTTTGTGTTCGTTGGTTATAATTCTGAGATACCAGCACAGAAATAATTGGTCCGATAATCAATTCTACCATTCCCATCTCACTTTATGCGTTATTGGTGATTTAGTTTAAAATAATTCAAGTTGACATCAGTGTTACCTTCGTTGTTAATATTTCAGCATTCCCACCTTCTGGAAAGTCACGAAAAATCAATGAATGTCCGGCAATGTTCGGAAATTCGTCAAAACGCCAGGGAAATTTTAAATGAGATAGTTTACATCAGCCAACTGATTAGCATTTTATATAGTATATTTTATAAAAATTTGCGATAATTCTCTGGTAATTTCTGGTTTCGTCTATGGCGTTAATTTCTGTCGGATTTAATTTTTGAAATTTTCAAAATGGTCTAGAACTGCATTATTGGTGATATACATGTAGCTTATATGAGAAACCCCCAACCCCTTTTTTTCATGGCGCTGAATAGAGGTTAGCTAACTTGCCATATTTTCGTTTCTTCGCACTAGATGGCGCATTACTCGTGTCCTGGTACACGACAAGCTAGCTCATGGAGATGATCAGTCTGCCATCTGCATAGAAAGCATAAACCACCTCGCAGTTATAACACGCCAGAAAAATGTACTGAGTGACATTATGTTATCATTGACTCGTAAACCTTACGTAAGGGTCATTTGGTCCCTTTTCATGACTTTGGTGATGAGCTAAAGTGTGTTTAAACGACGTTTGGCGCCGTCAATCAATCACTTTTATAGCATTGAAAGATAGATGGTTTAATCTGACTTCCTGCTTATTTTCGTCATTGAGTCGAGCCAATCTGCATGAAATCCCTTTTGAATTTTCGGTGAATCGGACTGAGGAGAGATTAAGTACGATTCAACTCGTTGATTCACAAGCCATTCATTGATAATCCTTGAAATGATTCCTGTCCCAGATGCCAACTGGGCATGACCCAATTGAACGTGGCATTCGGATTTGTTGGTTTTCAACCGATTTTCTTTTCAATTTATTATTGTTAACCAATTATTGCGATTGCATTGTTCAGGCATTTAGGACGAACTGAATTTTTAAAGTATAGGCCTACTCTCGAAAGAATGGTTTTTGTAACTAGGTTGATAGTAACTTCTGGCGCAAAACCCAGATCCACAGCTAAGGTTAAGGATTGTCTATTATGCTTTTTTTTTTGTATTTTTTGCAATGGCTTTTGTATCCGATTCCTAATCCACGACCGTAAGGTTTAAAATTCACAGACGTCCGGATTTCATTGACGAAAAATAGCAATAACACCATTTCAAATTCACTCGGTGCTTTTCAAAATAGTTGCAATATTAACGTGAAATGTCAAATTCAGTAAGCTACATGTACATGTAGGTAGAGGTGAAGTTGGTTATTTTAAATTTGTTTACTCTTATTCGTGTTCACGGTGACTACAAACCTCAGTTACCTGGAAAACTCAGGGAATTTTTTAAAGCAACCAATCTGTAAATCCTGGAAAACTCATGGAATTTTATATTGAAACAGTCAATTCTACCATTCCTCTAAATTTCAACATTTGCGGTTACATTTTTTTTAAATTTTGCCTTCGGAGCTCCTAAATTAATCTTACTTGATGCATTAATGATTTAGTTAAAAAAATTGAATTACTGTCTGTTTTGCATTCGTTATTAATATTTCTGGAAAACGTTTTCAGGAGATTACTCCTAAAATCCGTTATTTCTGGGTTTTTTTAAATTCAAGTTTCGTTTTGAAGTTAATTTATGTCAATATTAACATTTCTTAAAATTTTCAAAACGGTACAGAACTGCATTATTGGTGATATAAATTCGCCTAAGGCGTTTCCTTATTATTACTAAATATTGTTTTCAGTTGAATGTCACATTTAATCGTTAAAAATATATTTTTGGAACATTGAAAAATTATGATATGACCATGGGAAACCTGAAAAACACAGGTAATTTCGTTTTCAGAAATTAAGTACATTAAACATGAAAATTTGAAACATTTCAAATTTACTCGGTTTTCTACTTTGCAAGATTTTTGAATATCAACGTGGCATTTCAAATTGTATACACTAGGTAGCGGTGAAGTTGGCAGTTTTAAATTTGTTTACCCATATTCTGATGCTGTGTTTAGCCTTATTATGTTCGTAAAAAATTCGAGGAATGATAGTAAAAATTGGTAGTACATGCTCGTCTCGCCATCTCGTGGTGGTTTCCCTGCTGATGCGCTAGAAAATACTGGCTAGTAATCTCTCAACGTTGCTGGAGAGAGCAAACGATAAGCAGATAATCGAAAAGTTAGCAAGAAATGGACTAGACTATAACTCAAGTTTCAAATTAGTGCAGTACGAATTTTGTTTCTTTTGCTCTTAATTTTTTGTGTCGGGAGAGGGATTGAAAGCAATTATCGATGCAGAAAAAAATCTAAATTAAAAGTGAAAAAGAAATTGTGTCAGCCACCAGAGACTTTGTCTGTTTTTGTTGTTTTGGTCGTTATTTATTGGGATGGATTTTTTATCCAGCTTCTCCTCCCCTCATTCCTCATTGTTCGCACTTTGTGGTTTGAATTTTTTTGTTTCTTGTCTAATTTTTTTTTTCTATTTACGTAAATGGGACTAGGCGTTTTTATTATTTTTTTTAATGTAAGGAGGACGCGATCTGTGTTAAATTCAATGTAAAGACCAATGACCGACGAATGCCCTTAAGCAGTCGGACTGGTTTATTTTGAATATGATAAATATGTAGAAGGTGGATTTGTGCGACACGTCACCTCTTTGCCCTTAAATACACGCCCCCCTCAGCCTCATTCGGACTTCCCCTAATTCGAGAAATGGTTTCATCGCGTTTTCATATTTCGTTAGTCATGGCTGGAAAAAAACGATGATTACGATTGCCACGACCATGATAAGGTCTACCTCCTACTTACAATGCACCAGATTGATTGATTGCAACTGCCTGGTGCGTGTGTCGTAACCACGCCATCTGTTGTTAGGAAACCGATTTATTACGAAAACTACTCGGAAAAAATTGAAAAACCGACTTTCAAAATTTTGCTAGAAATTCTTCTGTAGAGTTCATTTACATGTATGGTTTTCATTCATCACCATCGATTAATATTGACTATGTTTAACTTTAAGCAATTTTAATGGCTGGTTACAGCATTCTCCCTGAAATTTGCAATGAATCAGGGTGTTTGACCGCCTGGAAAACCTATAAAAGTCAGGGAAATTGATTTGGTCTTGAAATGTCAGGGGAAAGTCGGGGAATTCATAAAATGTCTGGAAATTTTTTGTGGTATAATGGTTTTGATTGGTATTAAGTATCTCAGAAAAGCTGTATATGTGATATAAGCTTACTTTTTTGTAAAAAAAAGTTTCGCAAATGGTGTTTTCATTCCACTAAAACGCACCTAAAATCCATTCTTTCTTCTAATTTTTTTTAGAAAAACGTTTCGCCTACATCTTTCACAAATAAATTGATAAATACATTGTTTAGCTACTTATCAAATTTATACATGAACATTTTCAACAAAAAAAATTTTCCTACAGCGTTTCCATCATTGTGAATGATTATTAAAATTTCGTAAGACGTAGTCCATAAAAATGCAGTGTTTGAGATCTAGTGGAGATCAAGTGTTCGGATCCTTATCAAGTTGATCGTTATTACTATCAATACATTAAATATCCATTATTTATCGTAATTTTTCAAAAATTTCGCCTACAGTACTGCATTCCCTCAATAATTAATATTATTATTTCTTTTTACAAAATTAAGCTCTAAAATCCAGAATTTCGCTATCTAGATTCCTAAAATTTCCGCCATATGGCATTTGAAATGGGACATTCACTTTCCATTTGATCTGGGTTTACTACCAGCTCTACCAGGTGCTGTTCACGATTTTAACACTACTCAAATTGCTTTGATACATTAAAATCTTGAGAGGATCACAAATAAAGCGTGCTGACGAATTGCTGACTCCCAAGGTTTAAAATGTGGTAGGCTAGACACATGACTAGGCCGTATCTGAAAGTAAAAATATGTCAAATTCGCAAAAGTTTTTTTTTTAAAATTGTCTGGAAAACCCTGAAAAGTCAGGGAAATTTAATTGAAGATTTGGTCAGTCGCCCTGTCAAATTGAACGATTTCAGCATTTCTTGAACTTATTTTAGAGGAACCGGCTTTTTGAATGACCCCTTCTCAAATCCACCTGGCCTGTTTTGTTTCGGTTTTATCCCGTCCATGCTATTATCATGCTATACGTTATCGATTCAGGTGTTATTTTCGTCTTTGTTAATCATAGGATATACAAGTATAGCGCAATGGACAGCTGGTTGTGCTATTATGCAAATCACTTTAATCCACAATTGCGAGCCAGACGTTAAGCGATGGTCAATGAAATTTAATTGTCCATTAAAATAAGTTGCTCGAGTAATCACAGTCCAGCAAACACAAATAATCATCGACCAATTGTTAGTAATGTTCTCTCGGCACTGACGTGATGTAAACAGCTGAATTTTCCATCATTTACATACAATGTAGATCTATCTTTGATGGTTAATTAATAAACTCTGGATTTGACACTTAAACTTGGTGACCGTTAATTTCGGGTACGAAATTCCCTGAGGTTTCCAGGTTTTCCAGGGTCATGTTCTAATTCAGGGTTCCCCCAGACCCGGAAAACTTGGAAAAGGTGCAAAGGGCAACTCACAATTTCGCATTAAAAAGTCCTGGAAAAGTCAGGGAAAATTGATTTACTTTGAAAATGTCAGGGAAATTCAACGAGTCAAGAATACAGTTTACATAGAATATTACGCAAAAATCAAAATTGCGCTCTATTTCCTGTTTTTTCAAAATAAGCAATTAATACAGAAACCCCTACATTGGCATATGTCATATTTTGGCATTTTCAATGGTCAGGGTATTCAGGGAAATTTGTTTTAAATTGTGCGCCACAATTCAATTGAAAACTAGATTTTGTAATAATACTATTAATAATAAACCTTGCAGGCGAAATTTTTTGAAAACCTACATCTCAAATGGTAGGGTCAGCAAGACCAACGTATTTCCTTATGGAAATTTAAATAATTTTATTAGATTTTAATCCAAATTCGCTTTTTCCTTATGAAAACTTGTTTTCTATTTCCTGTTTATTTAAAATAATAATAATGAAAGAAATTCGTGAGTAATTTTACAATAAAAACTAGATCACCAATAACGAAGTTCTGGACCATTTTGAAAATTTCAGAAATATTAATATTGGCAGAATATGACGAAACTCGAATAAAAAACTACCGGAAATAAGGGATTTTAGGCGCAATCTCTCGAAAACGTTTTCCATAAATATTAACAACGAAGGCAACACTTATGGCAATTTCATTGTTTCAACCTAAATCACCAATAATGCTTAAAGTAAGATTGATTTAGGAACACCGCAGGCAAAATTGTTAGAAAAACTTAATCGCAAATGCTGGATTTTAGGGGAATGGTTGAATTGATTATCGGGCCAATCATTTTTGCGCTGATTTATCAGAATTATAACGAACAAACACAAAATACAATTTGCCAGCCTGCTGTTGCATGGCCTGATTAATCGATAAGCGTTTTTCCGTTTGAAATCTTTCTTATGCAGCCATATGGCATTGTACGCTCCCCCACCTGGATTTGCGGCAATCCTTTTTATATTATTTTCCATATCCGAGTTAAGCCAGTCATCAAAAAGGTGCGGGTTGAAGCGATGTTTTAAAAACGCGTACAAAAAAGTTGCAGAATCGTTATGACTGGTACATTTTACCCATACTAGATTTCGTGAATTTGTATCCCTGAAATTGGGGATTTGGCTTTTTTTGCTGTACAGTGTTCTCGCTCTCGATACGTGTTGGAGATAGACGGGGCAATGTAATCTCCTTTCCGCAATAATCCTCAGTACTCGTTGCAGACAGAAACAGCAATTTTTTTTTGAAATTTTTTGATAGTCATCGTTTGTAATGATCCGTATTAAACCCTCGTTCAGGGTGCCGGAAAACCAGTTTCGATATAATTGATTAGCACAGATGGTTAGATATACCTGCATACTTTCGTTTTATCAAATATTGTTGCACGATCTCAGTTCATAGGCGTAATTACATAGATCATATTGATTCGGACTCGTTAAGGGTATCTCAGCTCACACTCATTGCCAAATTGGATTCTTATTCCAGTCGTGTTGAACTTCTCTCAAAAAATGCGCTTTACCCATTATAATCTACCAAGCTCAATAAACATAATTATGTAAATGACCATCAAAACACCCAACAAAGTCAGAACGGTTGGTTTTTCAACATTCTTCAGCACAAACCCTGGTGGAAAGATTAGTATATGATCACTATTGATATCACTACTCTATAGTGATGAATAGGGTTTTTTTGGACTTCTGATGTCAGTATATAAAAATGATGATGATGATATTATTATGGTTAGTAATATCACAATTACTATGGATAGTAGTATGACTGTTACTACACATAGTAATATTAATATTATTACCTGTACATGTACTGATAGTATAGAGATAGATACTTATGTCACTACAGTACATACTGTACTAATACCACTAATACTAATAATGTATACCAATCCATAGTGTTAAGTAGTGATATATACTGGTATCACTAAATTATCACTACTTTCGACTAGTGCCAGTAATAGCATAGTGATATCGGCTGTTGCAAC
>JAQGAF010003507.1:0-17335 GCA_034687865.1 Kryphioiulus occultus
GGGAAGCGAAGAAAGTGGACGTTCAAATCATCAATTGAAATTTCGCGTTTAATATGGAGAGAACTACAAAAGATCCTCTGTAAGTTGACCACCCAAGGGACTGTCGCAAAGTGGTCAACATATGGAACGAGGCTTGTACTGACCCAGGATACATACAGAGGTGCAGGTGGTCAATATGTAAAGGTCACATTCTATTGAGTTAATGTGGTGATCGTCCATTATGTTAAAATCTGGTCAACACTGAGAGGTTGGTCAACATGGGGAGGTGGTCAACTTTGGAGGTTTTACTGTAATTGAAACCTGGGTAAAAGTGACTGTAAACTGATTTTATCAAAACTTTTTCACATTTCTAGCAAGGATGCATGTTTGAGGAAACATATTGGATGAAGAAAGCCTCAAATGTTTTCTCAAACATGTTTTCAATGCTAGAAATGTGGAAAATTTTGCGGATTCTGTTTCCAGAAACCGTGTTTCTAGAAAATGGTTCCTAGGTGTGGACAAGACTTTATGGTTAAAACTGATTAGATTTACCTGTATATTAAACTGGTCATCTTGATCCGATACTACAACAAAATTATTTTATTTTATTCATGAGTCGTACTAATTAAATAAAATTATTATGTATTTTGTTCAATGTGAAAGCGTTTTTTTTTCTTAATAACGCGATGAGTGGGAATTACATGAGTGAAAATTACAGGACGTCATTTATAGATAGTCCTTGAAAGGTGTCTTGAAAGGATCATGTATATCTTGATATACATATTAATGTTCCTGTAACGTCCACTTCAGCTGCCGCTAACCTGGAGGCATTCACTGCTAGCTTACGAGCCATTGGGAAAAGCCTGTTTGGTGTAATCTGACGACATCGTTTGAATAAGACCATGGATTTTTCTATAAATAATGCTCCCAATTCTCCAGTACAGAGTATTATAGAAATGTTTTAGGACCCTTAATTTACCATGCAGTTTAAAAATGTGCTTACTTTATTGAGATATACTGGAATAGATAAGGAATATACGTCTTTCAACGTTAGACAATAATCTTGTGAGGAAAAATAAATGACCCAATTTGGTCATTTAAGTTAGTAGAAACACGATTGTTTGTTAGGAATATCAAGAAAATCAGATGTCGTAGTTCATTTAAAATGTATAAGGCAACAATGAGCTGCTGTAAATCTGTTTTGCCTCCTCTTTATATTTTTCTGTTTCTGAGATGATTGAAAACGTCACAGCAGGTAAGAAAGATGTAAGAAGGATATCTCATTGCTCGAATTCCCCAGTCAGTGTATCAGTAACTGCCTGAGTTTCAGCCATCTAATAGCCTATGAAACCTTAATGAAGCTTGTCAAATGGTTGACTCTTTTCAAGTAACTAGCATCGAAATAAATATAAGGAGGGCATTACGCCGCTATTACTTATACCTAAGGAAGAAAGAGAAAGCGAGGAAATTATAAGAAATTTCATGTTCGCTGCTGACCAATCGAGCAAATCCATTTCGACCCTGACGACCCTCTAGCCGAGGAATAAACTGCAGGGGGGGGTAACCGAGTAATTTGGACATTTTTATGGTTTTGTATATCGACGGAGAAACGCAGATGGACTACGGTATCCCGGGGACTGTTTTACTTCCCTTTTAGTCATCAAAAAGAAATACAAGACATTCCTCGCTGAAAGGAGCTGCCTATCTCAAAACCAACACCAAAGTGACCAAGACACATGTAAATGTATGAATCGAAAAAAGCAGTCAAGAATTCCAGAACTACATACATGTATGTATATATCCTGAAATTCATTTCTAGTTATGGCAAAAATGTAGTTGCAAAGAGCAACCATATTCTCATTGCTATCTCAAAAACAAGAAAATCAGAAGAAATTTATAATACACAAGTAAAAAAATGAAAGTTTTAAAGAATAAATTTGTATAGTAAGTGTATTTACATTTATATTTTTCATACTTTATAATAATATTTATAATGCAAAAGTAAAAAACTACAATTATAAAGTTTTCATGTATAATTTTTACTTTTTTACTTTTTACTATTTTTTAAACTGATAATCAATGCTTGATAATTAACATACATGTAATGAAAATACATGAGCATTATATTGTTACCGTCACATTGTTTTTCAAATAAAATTGAAATTTCCGGAAATCGATTTTTCGAAACCTTTTAACGTCTGAATGCATTTAACATGTCATCATTTTCACTTTGACAACTAACAAATTGGAAATCATTGGCAGTTTAATCATAAATGAAATACAATTGACTTATAAATTCGAATACATACCAACTACAATTTCATAAAAGTATTTTGAATTGATGGCGTCATAGTTCTGAAATAAGCGTGACAGCACATGGAAAAACATGGTCAAGAGGATTTCTGTCACACATTTGCCTTAGAAAATTCCATGGACCATGGAAAATTCCCTGCCTTTCTCTAGTCTCTCCATCTGTTAGCGTTATTTTGTGCAAGAGAAATGTGCATTGGAGCGAGTAGTAAGTGTGGCAGTGGCAGCCACCATTTTTATGAGCTGGAACTAATAGAAGTTCGCTATTTGCCTTTAACGAACTCTTCTCCCATTCGTTAATTCTTCTTATATAATGTGGACAGTAAATAGAGAGCATGTTACACGTCAAGCAGCATTGCTCGCCACTATAAACGGCCTTCCATGAATGAGAAAACCCCATAAACTTCCAGCAACTCTTAAGCCTAATTATGTTGGCTGTAAAACGAAGAGGTGAACCAAAACCAATAGAAAATGCTATTTCGGGGTTAACAACTCGATACACCAGCTATTGTTCAGTCATAATTTCCAACGAATAAAAATTATACGGAGAATTAGAGACAGTAGTAATTACGCGGCAAACTGTTCAGACAGATTTGGCTGAATTCTAAGGCATAATTAATGACCAGTTAACAGTTGTCATATTTATTACTGGCATTATTTTTGGCAACTGACTGTTATTTCAATACAGGGTTCTCCCAGAGATGACATTTTCAACTTCCCTGACTTTTCCAGGTTTTAAAACAAATTTCCCTGACCATCCAGGCCATTGAAAATGCAAACATATGACGTGTCAATGTAAGGAATGATATATTTATTGCTTATTCAAGGTTTATACCAAAATCTGCAACTAAATTTCCCTGAGTTACCAAATAAAAAATGTCACTTGTAAGTAAAATTAACTTTACTTGCAACACTACAATTAACTATATTTTTTGTATTTTTCTGTGCAACTGCTATGCTACTTGGTCAATTGCCTCTGCTTACAAATTAGCAGCTTTTTTGGACCCTAGTTTTTGATTCCATAAAGTCAAATGTTAAAATTCAAAATTTTTTGAATGTTTTCTCTGACTTACTGGACAAAATATCAACATTTCTTTGACTTTCCCTGACCATATTTCATTTCCCTGACGGTATGAACCCTGTTATTAAATAAAAAGGAGATACAACACAAATTTTCACCAGGAAACAGCAACGGTAGATTGGTTTTCTTAATTTCTTTCACGGAATTGCTCGTCATCTCTTGATTTCTGTGTTAACCAATAATTAGCTACGTGAAATCTGTTATAGATTTGTTGAGTTTCCCAGACATTTGAAAAGTAAATACATTTTCGCTGACTTCTCCGACTTTTCTAGGAAGTCACCCAGGTCTGGGGGAGAACCCCTGGTGTATTTTTCAAATTTTGCAACTTACTGTTGCAAAAATAACTACTGTAGCAAGAGAAAAGGTGTAACGTGGTTCACACCCAATGACTTACACAGTTTATATGCAGAAATTAACGTTAACTGATATTACGTCAAATAAAACTAAGTTATTTAGATCAAGTATATGTGAGTTTACATGACGACAAATTTAAATTGTCACCTGGTGGCGAAATTTTGCAAGCCTCCCAGAATCCTTTGCTTCGTAAAAAAAACTGCATGGACCTTGGGGATGTGGTCTTAGTCTACTACAACCAGATACAGCATATGCAGACATAATGCAGAAAATGTGCTACAAATTTAGTTGGTTGCATACTGAAATGCGCCAAGGAAGCCAGGAGCACACTACACCATGAGATTCAATTCAATTCAAATCTATCAGGAAATACAGTTGTCACCCCTGGTGGCAAATTTGGAGGCAACGTGAATGCAGAGCTTCGATGCATCTGGTTTTAAAGTTACCACAAACGCGGAAAACAAAAAGTCACGTGTTCGTCTCTAGTTAAGTAGGTTAAAGGGGTTAACATGACGAATGAAACTTATATCAAATTACTTGGTTTGGTTGTCTTGAATTAAACCACCCCTTTGTAGCTACTCAAATCAAGTTAAAGTCGGTAAAACATGTTTACATTCATACCTAAGTTAAACTAAGATTCCTTGTTTAAATTAACGTGAGGTCACGTTTGCTTAGTGTTTCAGCCCTACGTTTAAGGTACAACAAATACCTAACTTATTAAAATATAAAATTTCCGAATAAAATTACTGGTACTTACGTCAATAATATAGAAATACTGAAACTTACGTCAATATTGTTGACATCCACTCACTAGAGCCATTGAGAGGATTCCACAGGCCATATTGTAACTGAAATAAAAGAAATAATCACTCAGACTTTGGAAGGTTTGCGTTACAATCTAATATCATCAGACACATGCATTTATAATCAGATTAATTTGGGAATTATCGGGTAGAACAGAGGCCTGCCAGTTGACGCACGAGCAGATATGCAAATTTTGCTGGAAATAAATTAGAGCGGTGCAATTAGCATAAACCTTTTTGTAAATCACGTTTAATGCGTGCGTGTGCGTGGACACAGGTTAAATAATGTGGAGAGTGTATCGATTTCCTTAATATTTAATATTCATCGGCTTAATTTTAATGGGATAGGTTTTAATGTGCGATTATTTGCACTATACACGCATCGTAGTTTGATGCCCTAGGTGCACTACAAATACAGTGGTCCTTTGATCGATTCGAAAGAGTAAGTCTGAAGCTTATATTTCCAAAAATGAGAAAAAAATATGGCATTAAGCTAGTTTATGAAATCTGAATACTGTTTACATACGTCGATACTTGCAACTGTTATTATACATGCATTATTTCACAAATTATATATCGCAAAACCCTGAAGAAGAATAAACAAAAGTGAAATATTTGCAAGAAGTATACGATAAGTAAATGTTAGCTTTTGTTTGTGATCATATCTGTCAATAATGTTAAAATGTTGCTAATAACGTTGATAAATTCCAATTAGAATTTTGATAAATTTGAATTTGTCACATTCTGATTTCATAACATTTTAAAGTTTAACCTATTTAAAGTTTGGCCTCACTAATTCAGATAATGCTTAGAAACTACAATGAACAAATTCATCATTAGGAAATAACACTGTTGGCGATATTTGCAGAACTTAAAAGCACTAAATTGTCATATGCTTTCTGCGGTATATTAGAATTTGCCTAGTTTCTGCATAAAAATTGGATCAAACAAAATAGATAAATAATACATGTATTGTATTTTAAATTGCAGAAGGTAATAAGGGCGTAAAATTCAATGTTAGCCACGAATTCTCGTTAAGATCATCGTTAAAAGGGGATCAAAGAGTGAAAATTTTAACTGTGCAAGTGACTTCAAAGGAAATCGGCATTCTTTGATGAAAATGGAAAACGATACATTGTTGCACTTTCCTATTGAACGAACAATCAAAGTGCAATGATAGCAAAATCATTATTTTAATAATTGCACAATATAATGCAGCTACTAAAGACGTTTACTGCTATAATGAAACCACTATACATAGTTTTATCTCAGAAAGTTTTATTAAATTTTGAATTTATCAAACGTTTTTTTTTAAATCTTAAATCTTGGAATTTCGTGCCTTTGAGCGATTTATTACCCATTTTTAAATGTTAAAGTGTCTAAATATGCAGCTGTTAATGCCACTTGCACGCCTTTTAAATGTGCAGCTGTTTTTCTCATAAACTAAAATCACTTTATAAACCCAACAAGTCTGAGCCATTGAAGTTGACGTAGAAAAACGAAACCATTTGCCTTCTGGCATCAGTATGATGTTGACAAATATTCTGTATCAAAATGAAAGTATTTCTCTACTTTGGCACTCGAGAGCAACAGAAGACTGATAGCGAAACTTTTTCTTCTGTTAAACATTTACGATACTAAACCATCACGAGGAATGTTTTCCCTGCCTGTCTGACACGTTCAAACCTAAATCAACTCTCCAAACAGTGGAAAAATAACTTGTAAAAGATGCCACAAACAGCACTTTCACAAGCTGAATAGAGTATTTTAAATTTGAAAGGCCTCATAGACCTCATGCTGACATCGTTTAGGGAAGCTTATTTTTCCCATTACACTGCTTCTCAAAGTTGTTCATATTACAGCCCCCTACATCTGAAAGAAAAACTTTAAAGTTCCCAAAAATGTTAAGCTTTAGGACGCCTTAGGTAAACATTTTAGAAAATTTGGAAGACAAATAATGAATTTTAGCCCACAATTCTATCAAAAAATTGCAAACTTTTACAAAATTAGGCGAATTTTTTTGAAAACTCAAATCACAAATAATAGACTTTAGCCCACATTTCCATAGCAACATTTATCTGTTTGCCACCTACCAAAACGTGCAGCACTAGCTAGTACAGTAACCAACAGTACCATTTACCATTAATTTCTATTTCTATTAAACATTGCTATTAAAAATATTGTAGCACTACATTTACTAGCTTTATTTCAAGTTTATTAAAGTAACATCCTACATACACAACTGTTTGTTTGTTTGGTGGAGGTTAAGGGCGCAATGTCTACAAGGCAAAATAGCGCCCAGACCATGACGAAAAGTACAGTCACATCAGGAAAGGAGATCAAGACCAACTCAGACTAAAAGGAGTAAAAAGCTAAAAAGTAAAAGTGGATAAAAAAGCTAGCAGGAGTGAAAAGCAAAAAGTATACAGGTAGAAGAAGCTAAAAAGAGCCAAGCAAGCCACCCGCCCAAAGAAAGGCAAGTAGGGCAGAAACAGGCACAGCCCCGTCCCCACCAAGCATGCCAGCCAGACATACACAACTACCTGACTGTTTAAACATGGTTATTGCCTTGTATATACGCCAACTTTAAAATCTCCCAAACAAACAAACTATTACATTGCATGCTTAAAAGCATGAAAAAAATGGAAAATTATCAAATAACGGTTTTACATGTAATTAATTGTGTGGTTTTGAGAAAAAAATATAAATAATTTTAGAAGCACTGCCCAAATAGGCCTGAAAAATGCTTCCAACGTATTTACTGTACGAAAGTTGTTAAAATTAAGCATGATTATTTATACACTTTCCAAATACTATGTATCAAACTACTCTGCATATGGATTCCTAAATTAATTTTAACTTTTAATTGTACACCATGGCTGGCATTAATAGTAAGCATGTTAAACCATGATCATGTGGAAATCAACATGGCGAGGAAATAAAATTTAAAGTGTATGAACAAACCAATTCCACCAATCATATACAGTACATCAACAGAGCAAACCTCAAGTGGTAAACCTGCACAAGATTCAAACCAACATCTCCTAGAACTTTTTCCTTCTAGCCCGACTTTTCAGCGATTTACATTCTCTCACAATTTTGTAACTAGAAAGCATTCCCAAGGGTGTCACAAACCGTTCTGGAATTACAGGCGGGCAAAACAACGTGTATTAAATTTGGTTTGAAAGCTCACGTCTATACGGGGTTACCTTATGTAAATGCCTAGCACATACATCTCAAGATCTGTAACAAGAATACGGTAGATTTCCTCTAGAAAGCCCTCTCTTCACGAGAAAAAAAACGGAAAAAAAATACTTCATATAAAAATATAGCGAGGGAGCTGATACACATTTATTTTAGAAAAAGAAATGATGTTTAGATTGAGAATTGAATAGACGGAATTGGATTTCCATTATGAAAGAAAATGAAATTCTGCAACCCCCCAGTATCAGCGTTTCTGCTTAGCTAAGCAATTGCAATTGCATGACACAAAAACGAACAGACAGATTGTGCATGGGGCACTCATCTGGGTCTGCCCTTAGACGCAGACAAACGTGTTCGGCAATGCAAGTTTCGCGCAACACACTATCTTACGCTTCGAACGCACTTATTTCGCGCTTCCATCCACTCTGAACTTTAAAAGGTACGATCGATACTTCGACTACGTGTATTTCAACGAAAAGGAAGGTCACTCCGAGTGTACATTCCAAGTGGCCATCTGACATGCTAAATACTGCCATTGAATTGGGTCACCTTACGACCTTCGTCCTGCGTGAATAGAATACATTGTGGGACATGTGTACTTTACATGCTGATGCAGTAAACCCAGCAGAGCAATTTACAACAGCACTCATGCTTAGTTCATGTTTTATACCTGCATACAGACGTATCAATATTATGAAATAAGCAACGCTATTTGCGGAGAACATAACGCATAATACTGTATGTATTTATGACTGTAATGATCTGTCAGAGCTATATAAGGTTTAGTAATAAATCAATACAGCAAACTTTGCTTTGGTGGAAATGAGTAAAAGAACTACAGTATACTCATCTTTGAGCCCATGGAATCAAGTCAGGGTTTTGAAAAAAATAAGTTTCAGACGGTTAAAAACTGGCTAGTTTAGTGAACAATATTGTTTGGATAAATTTTCAAACGTTGTACAACACTTAACAGGGTTCCCCCAGCCAAATCTAACTTATCCCAGACTTTTCCAGGCTTGTTCAATTTCTCTGACATTTTAAGTCAGGAACCCTATGCCCATTGTCAAACGAAAAGAAAAAGGACACAATTGCGATGCTGCCCTACCTATCAGAATTAAGAAAAGGTTTTTCTTGCCAGATTTCCCCAGCCTTGCATGATTTTCCCTGAATTTTCACGTTTTACATGTAAAACAAGTTTCCATAACCACACTGACCACTGAAATAAAAATATGGCATATGCTAAAGTAATGAATGCTACAAGAACACACATTTCATTAGAAAACAAAAAATATAGATTAGGTTTTTTTTATTTAACAATTCCACAAAATTCCACAAAATTGCTTGTTATTTCTTGATTTTTGTGTTAACCTTGATTTGCTGAATTGATTTGCTGAATTTCCCTAACGTTTCCAGACTTATTCAATATCCCTGTCTTTTTCAGGTTTTTCAGGTCTGGGGAAACCCTGTTCAATGTTGTACAACGATTGAACCTACTGTCTTTTCTACTAAAATAAGAGTTATCCAAACAATATTGTTCACTAAACTGTTCAGATGTTCCCTTTCTTAAAAGTTGATTCCCAGGCACTTACAACATTACAATTGGACACCCTTCAATTGTATTTGGAATGCATATTAAGAATAATTGTAAACATTTCCGAAATTACAGAAAAACCTCTGTTACTGTTAACCGATAACTAGCTACATGTATGTAAACTGTATTATTGTTTTTCTAAATGTCCTGACTCTTTTAAAGTAAACCCGTTTGCCTTGACATTTAACGTGCTCGTTTAATTTGCCTGACTTTTCCAGAATATCAGAAATGTATCCAATACCATACAGAAATCTTGCCCCAACTTGTCAAAAACATTCGCATGCTAAAAGGTCAAGTTCCAATTGTTCTTCCATTGTCTTTACCAATTATAAATGACAGCCCAATCAGCCCTCGTAAGTTCATGCTATGTAGTTTCTCTGAAAGTGCTTCTGTCCTATTTCCATCGTTGCTTGATGGATCTGGTGCTTGTGGCTAAATTAGCTATATACGAAAAATAGCCAAACGATTAGATGGCACGCAAGAGGGTGGACGTGATTTTGGCTGGAGAAACTCGAGTCAGATTTGGAGGAGGAAATACTCTCATTTGCATAACGGAAGTCAGCTGCATTAAAAATCCGTTTCGCTCGTCATCGCAATTAGCCATTTGAAAACTTTTCAGTTTCATTATGAAAACCTCTATGCGATTCTCTCGTTGAATGCATCGAGGGCAAGAACGAAATCCATTTTCACGAAATGGAAATGCCCATTCATATTTCGCTTAATATTATTCCCATTGTGCGCAGAAATTGCACAACGGGACGGAAATTAAAGTATAGTCGCCAGCAAGATGACGTATTCTTCCGTATACTGTAATACGATGGAGTCAGTTTGGCAGAAAATCGCACTTCCTGCTGACTATGACATTTGCATAATGAGTGCAGCCGCCAATTAGTCGCTGCTAACGAGCCTATTAGGTGTCCAGAACGAGAATGCTAATGCATTCTATTTGCTTCCTCAGAGAACGTTTCTAAAAAGGCAACTCCTGAGTATTTGGAAGAAATTCCACATGACATCCACAGCCATTAGTTTGGTAATGCATCATCAAACTATGTTTAAAAGACCCGAAATTTCAACATTTTCCTCGTCCTTGTTATGGGGACTTTCAAATATTACGTCATACATTTTTCGCACTTTTTCGACACCCCTCTCCCTCGAGTCATCTATTTCATCATTTCCAGACCCATAAAAAAGTATGGCTAAATTAGCTACGAAAAATAGCTAAACGGTTAAATGGCGCACAAGAGAGTGGACGTGATTTTTGGCTGAAGAATTTGGAGGAGGAAATACTCTCATTTGCGAGATTTCTTTTTATTTGAAAAAACTAGATTTTGCTTTTAAATTCCTAAGATTTTGTTTTTAAAATACTAAGTAAAGCAACCAAAGTCAAACATGACATCATACAAAAACAATATGAAAAACAACGTCGCGTCGTAGGGGAAATTTTTTGCTAAGTGAATGTGAAATGAATCCCAGATGATGGATCTTAATCCAATTTTTATGAAACAACAATGATTTAGGTTCAGTGAGTTTAGATTAGGAGAAGTAACTTTTGAATTTGTAATTTTCGACACTTACCAAGGAGTAAAGCGAAATACACGTTTACCACGTATGCGAGCAGGGCGTAAACTGTAGTGTATCCGACAATTATGTTTCGTGTTTCAACTATTAGTCATCAAATCAATTTCCTATTTCTGCAATTTAACAAAATTAAATTTATGGTGACACTTGCGAATGAGGGCTCTTACTTGAAGGCTTGCCAAACATTTTTTCAAGTTATAATCAATTTAAAATTTCAAAGGCATATTGCTCTCGCAGTAGTCTCGTCATTAATTTCACGAAAGAAATCCATTTAACTGCGCGACAAAAACTACACTGGCTAATTTAATTTGGCGAACGAATTAAAGGGAGTGGTTCCTTCTGTCCGATATTATCTGCATAATGATGAGGACGATTTCAACGGTGCCGTTTAACGTTGGGGAAATTTTAGTGACGAGATGAAACAATCACGATAGCCACATTCAAATCAGGGTTCAACGTGTAGATAGGGTCCACGCTAATGAAATTCACTATACACGTATTTATGAATACTAATGAAGGAGGACGCGAATAACCCCATATACGAAGATGACGAAGCCGAAGGAGATGGTTTAAAATGAATGAATCATCAAAAATATTGACACCAGCAAAATATTTATGAGACTAAGAAGGCTATTTTACGTGCTCTACCATCATGCAGTGGGACTATCATGTATACACAGGGTACCCACAGAGAAGAAATTTTCAACTTCCCTGACCTTTCCCTGGCTTTTCCAGGTTTTGAAATAAATTTCCCTGACCACCCTGACTACCCTAACCACTGAAAATTCAAAAATAAGACGTATACCAATGTAATGTATGCTATATTTATTGCTAGTTATATCTAAACAGGAAATAGAACACAAATTTTCATATATACGAAAACAGCAAATTAAATTTAGATAAGTATTTTCTGTGAAATTGGCAATTGCGTTGCAACTTCCACGGAACTGCTTGTCATTCCTTAATTTTTGTGTTATCCAATAACCAGCTATGTAAAATATATTATTAATGTGTTGGATTTCCCTGACTTTTTTCAAAATAAATCAATTTCCCCTAACCTTTCCAGGTCGTTGCAACTTTCCTGACTTTTCCAGGTCTGGGGGAATCCTGTTACATACTGCGTACATGTACAAGGTGATCAAAGTCTTATCTATATTCAAAAATTAATATTTAAAAAGGACCAAATTTTAGTACAGGTAGAACTAGCTTTTTATTTCATGTACATGTATATGGTTCATTACAACGATCCCTGTGAACCAAATACACGAAATAAAAACCTTCAGGAGTTTTACCTTTTCCCAAAATTTGTTCATTGTAACTAACAGTATTTTATCAATAAATTTCTCCAATAAGGAAAGAACTTTATGATCACCCTGCATTTTTTCCGCGTTTTCATCGACATTTTACATTTATAACGAAGGGGACCTCTTCTACATGACACATACGACCATCATATAAACTGCAATGGAAATTCATGGTCACTGTAAAACCAATTTGAAAATGACCATTTTGCCGCATCTGGTATAAAGGACGCATGGCCAACCTCCCACCAACGAATTGGATTGACTGGGATGAATCACTCGTCTCGATGCCTCAGACATGAGGGGCCCTCACAGGCCCCACCATTACGTAAAATAAAGAGCTGTAGGCCTCACGGATAATGCATGCATGGGGTGAGGGAAATACATTTGAAAACGCAAGTGGTGCATCTTCCGGGACTTTTGGGGCGGATGCCATTTTAATGCGCTCAATGTTCGTGTAATTGTGTTTTCCCATGCATGCATCAAGAGGCAGAAAAAAAAATTGAATTTGTTTCCAACTGTGGCCCATAAGCTCACGACTTTTCCCTCAGACTTCAACTGCGCAGAAACGACTTAAGTCCCTTCTGTACACAATGTGGATGGTGAGTCACAGGGTGTAAGAAACCCATATGGAATTTGTTTTTCCCTACACACTATAGAGCATCTTAAACTGATATTTGACACATGAACGTGTGGATAACCACTAAAGAACGTCATCGGGATTGTGTCACTTTGCAAAAGAAATTATATGGTCTTGTAAAAAAATTCTATGCAATATTTATTTACGGGTGTACATTGTACTTTGGTATAGTATCTGTTTCAGCATAGACACTTTTGAGACACTATGAGACATTGAGCTTTTCCTAACGGCTCGTAGGCTGGTAGTGATTGCCTGGCTATTAGGAGCAGCTACTGTAAATAAGATATTACATTGTTAGGTTAAATTCACCAAAGAAAAGAAAAGGCAGAAACAGTCTAGTTAGAAAAGGTTTCATTCTTGTATTCTAATCAAGTAGAATTAAAATGTATTGCAAATATTGTGCACATCTGTAGCAGGCGCCAAACAGAAGTTTGCCCATACCTACAGCTACTAGCTTTGATACCAGACTTTCATAATGATTTGCTTGACATGCCAATGTAAGGTAATGCTATATTTTTTGTCATTTTATATATAAACAAAAGGTAGAACACAAATTTTCAAGCAAAAACAGCAAATTTAGATTAGGTTTTTTTAATTTCTTTTACAGAATTGCATGTCATCTCTTGATTTTTGGACTAACCAATAACTAGCCTTGCATAATCTGTTATTGATTTGTTGAGCTTTTCTGACTTTTTCAAAGGCTGTTCCAGGCCGTTTCAATTTTCCTGCCTTTTTCAGGTTGTACAGGTTTTCCAGGTCTGGGAGAACCCTATACTTTGACAACACTAACAAGTAATTCTTATTACGAGCGTAGATTAAATTATTTTTGCTCTTTATACAATGAATATTTTGCCTGGATAACAACGACTTTCTGAAATGCAGTTTTGATTAACGAGGGAACCATTTAGGAATCACTGTTCTAATAATTTTCTAATAATGCCAAAAGATGCTGATTTACACTATATAAAAGTTATCATGCCAAAAAACAGGTAAAACCCAACAGAAATAAGTGTTACAACTTTTTCAACAGTTCTATTTTTGGACCAAACATGTGTTTATGATTCCAATGGAATTTCTTATCTTATAGTTTTCGCAGTCCTGCATATTCCAGACATCTTAGCTCTCTGGGTATTGGATTTGACTGCGATTTAAATGAGGTATTGTCGCTAAGGCATGCACCAATAGGCATTCAGCTACGCTAACGAAAACTAAACCCTCGTTAACTGAACCGAAAAATTGCTTAAATACATTACTTTACCACCGTTTCTTCTACGCCCAATTTGTTGGCATGGCAAAAGCGTTCCCTATAGTTGAAAATCCAACGCTGGCTGAGGCGCTTGGCAAGGGAAAAAATAATTAGATTGCTAAGATTTTGCAGAGAGGCGGTTCGGAATTTAATGAAAAGGATTTTGTTTTAGATCTTCGCAGGATAGACGTTAGTTCGAGGTGAAATTGGATTTAGTCTCGCGCCAAATATTGAGCGTAAGAAGTCATGGTGCGGATATCTATATAATCCCATTACACGATATGCTCATAATTGCTCTATGGTAGTTACATAGAGCGAGGGTGAGAGGCATATCTTTAATAATATACGACCAGCGTCATACTGTTGAAGAAATTTTCAGGAGACGAAACCAAATGAGATTTTAAAAGTATAACCGCAATACAATGAGAGTGATGCAGCCATAAATCACTCCCATAAGGGCACGAATTAATACAGTATTAAATCTATTAAATGTCATTATTGAACTCGCGTCGTCATCCGTGCCATTTCTATATCATCACAAACCCTTCATGAAAAGACATCCTGGTTATACAGAAGATGTATCCCAGACAAGAAACAACTATAAACAATATAGATTGAATGTGATAATCGATTTGATCATATGAGCATATACTGTATGGTGGTAATTAGGATGTACATGTACTTGATGGACATAATGTGGACAGGGTGTTTTTGAACTCATGGTACAAACCCCAAATGGTGTTAGAGTAAATTGAAAGACACAGGTTTCATCAATGAACCTAGGGTTCAACGTTGAATATTTATAAGTTACACGGGCAACAAATGGCACATTTTCTTATTAGACTGTTTTACAGGAATTAGTCAAAATGTCTAGTATGAGCAGTAAAACAAGCCTCACAACATCGAAAGATTGATTGTTGCACCCTTTCAAAGATGCCTGGAATGTCATTCACATTGCCAACTGCAACTGCAATTCTGGCCACTAGATCCTCATGTGAATCCACAGGTGTTTCTTACACTAAGTAATAGTGGACCCTGGACCCTGTGTTCATTGATGAAGTTTATTTTAGGTTACTCTAACACCAGGTGCAGTTTGTACAATGAATTCAAAAACACCCTGTGTATATACTAAGATGTATCAAAATAAACTAAAATTTTCAATTTTTATTTTTTTGAACCTTCCCTATTGTCCAATACTAACTGAATAGTCCAGCTTGACCAGCTTGTTGGCGCAGGTGCCCTTGGTCACCCACCAGTCGTGCATGTCCTCGTAGGTCTTGGTGTCCCGGGCAGTGGCGGAGTGTAGCTTGGCGCACAACTTGCAGAAGCTCGGATAATCGATCACTACCCGGTACTTGGTCTTCCAGAGAAAGTACTGTCGGTACAGGGTGTCGTTTTTGTCCAGCATCTTCAGGTGGTCAGCCAGGTGCCGCGGAGTTGCGAAGTCCAAGACGTCGATGTAGGAGTGCGGGGGTGCCACGGTCTTGTATTCGGCACCGCCGTACACCACGGGCACTGTGTCATAGTGAAGCACCTTGAAGAACTTCTCGGAGACGTACTCCCGGCAGACGCTGTTCTCGAAGGACAGGTAGAACTTGTAGCCACCGTAGACCTTCTTACCGCATCGTGGACCCTTCTCGCAAGGATGCCCGCCGCACTTGCCGTAGACGTCAATCGGCATGTAGCGGCGAAGCTCCTTCACGTAGTCCTCGCGGTGACTTGCCGTGCGGCAGTTGCTCACCAGCCAGGACGCCAGTGTGCTGTTCTTGGCGGAGTCCAGATTGAGGGTCCTATTGGCCATGGCTCTTCCTGTGGCTGAAGAAAAAAACATATGTTAAGGTGGTCTTAATCAGGATAGTTACAGAAAAGACAAGTACATAGAGAAACCTCTCTAATAGGACACCTCTATTTGTCAGACACCCCCATTAAGTTGTACAGTTTTGCTCTGTACAGGATGTGTGCGATAGGAGTAACATTAGAGGCAACCCCTTCAACTGGGACACCTCGTAACTTGAACAGTTTCATGCACCACAAACAGAAAATAAACCCCTTCATGTTGGATAGGATTTATTGCCACACGCAGAAATGGCTCATTTCATCAAAATCTCATCTCAAACATCCCCTTGGAGACCTCGTCTATGTTTTCGGGCAATTGGTACTGATTTTTCTAGCATGGGATCACAACAAGTACCTGACTCAAATGACCCCACATGTCCAACTTAGATAGGTTTCAGTGCACTATATTTTATATTGCAAGAAGCATCAAAACTTTGTTGGATATCTTAGCAAAATCTTCTTCTCAGGCACCCCACTAACTTGGACATGGTTTGCACCATGGGTATCCAACTTAGAGAGGTTTTAATGTACTGAATTTAGTGTTGCTAGCAGTGTTCAAACTTTGTTGGAAATTTTAGCAAACTATCTCCCCCACTAACTTGGACACTTAGTATGCACCATGGGTATCCAACTGAGATCTTTCACTATACTGTATTTTATGTTGCTAGCAGCGTCAAAACTTTGATGGAAATCATAGCAACCTCTCCATCTCGGACACCCCTCTAACTTGGACATTCGGTGTCAGCCACAACTACGTGTTGTCTTACCTGGGTACTTGCGCTGCGCCAGAGGAATCACATAGCCGTAAGCAGCGACGATGTCAGAGTCGGAACGATAGGTCATGGTCCAGTTGAAGAGACCGCCGAAGGGCCGCAGATCCACGTACGTCAGGCTGGGGGACTCCAAGAGGTAAAAGACCCACCGCTGGGACGCCGAGCGCCACCGCGGAAGGTCCCGGAGGTTCGTGTCGAGGGGGTGGAAGACCACGGCATCGCTGTCGTTGAGCAGTGAGCGGTTGGTGGTCGTCTCACAGTCCCTGACCGGACACCGGGCAAAGGCCTGCTGACCCAGTCCAAACTCGTAGTCAGGCATGCCGTAGAATGAAGACCAGAACAAGATGCGCTTGGTGGAATTGGACGTGAAAGAACCTACGGAGGTCATCGATGGACTACCTGATGGAGAGAAATAGCCATACTGAAGAACTTGTCTAAACACGTGTATCAGCGCCCCCTGGCGTGGTGCACACAGTGGCACCACTCGTCAAGGGGGAGTGTCATTGCATTCATGACAGCGCTCACTCATTTGTGCTTGCGCTCGCTAATTGTTTGTTTGTTTGTTTGTGGAATTTTTAACGTTGGCCTATTTTCGCACCGATTGGGCCCATCACCAACGCCAGGGGGCGGACCGTCCAC
>JAQGAF010003508.1:0-17335 GCA_034687865.1 Kryphioiulus occultus
AAAAACGCACTGCGCATGCGCGAATTGGGCTGCAAAATTACTCTGCTGAGAAACTGCTGCCTGACTGAGTACCCCTATAATACTCTGCTGCTGCTGGTGCCCTGCGTATACACAATGAGAAAGTGGGTTTCTCCTAATGGCTCATAGGTTGGCAGTGATTGCCTGACGTTAAGGGGCAGCTAACGAATAAAATAAGTTTTTAGGTTATTTGTTAGAGACAAAAAATTCAAATACGACCCGGTGTACAGATTATCATTTAGGTCAATAATTTCGCAGTTAACTAACTTCGATGCGCTGTAATCGAAATGCCACGCCAGCGCTTTCTCGTTTACAAGCGCGAGAAAAGCGTTAATTTACGATTGCTAGCGTTTATGTAATTCGAAGTCTTAAAAATAAACGCCGCCAGCAGATGGGCTTCACAGAAGGCGCGTTTCGCCTCTTCCTCGAGGAATCCAGAAAGTTCTCGTGAAATCTCGCAGCTACGAGACTGCTGCCCCTGGAAGGGCGCAATCACTGTCAGCACCGGGGCGCGTAGGCAAAGCGTCCCCGCTGCGGATTTTGGCCACTTTCCGTGGAAATTGGCGGTGGCGGAGGGCTGTTTTTTGGCATTTCTTGTGAGCCTCGTTTGTGCTTCGGCAGACAGACGTGACTTCTAACGCCGTTAAGATGGCTGATAAAACACACGACGCGGGCGGGTCTCACGCGGAGGAAGCCATAAATCCCGGGAGAAAAAAGTGCGCCAATTTCACCTGCTTATTCCTGTACGGGACGATTCACTAGTTGAAGCAAATGTCATTGCGTGAAAAAAACTAAACAATTTCGCATATTTTAAGAAACCATTACGTAAAATGTTCTAACAAGCGATCACTTAATGCTATATTTTTGTCTCTTAAAATGCACTCGTCTTTTCATATTCTCAATACTTTTGGTACATTCATTTGCAATACTTATTAGTCGAATATTTATAATATTCATTGGTAGTATTTTTGTTTCATTCGTTACTGCTATATTGTTTAGTTTTCGTGGTATACTTCTGTAGTTTTATTGGTATACTTCTTAGCTATCCCATTAAGCTGCATAGGTTTGGTCCAATTGGCTACCGTTCCAAAACCGACACCACTTAAAATGCTAATCTGCCGCAATGGCTGAACCGCAAAAAAAGCAGCGAAATGCATTCAGGCCAGTCTGCGTTCGAAGTAGTCTGGTGGAGTTCAGGCGAGGTGACATTTTGGGAGAGGGCTGCCTGCCTTTTCGTGTATTTTTAGTCTGACGAAAAATATCACTTTGCAGACCTTGCATGGAAGAAGCTCAATGTAGGGTCGAGGGAGAGAAACACGCGAGAATGGACCGTTTCAAACTTTCTACGAAGCGATAAAGCAGGAAATAAAATTGAAAATCATGCAATTTGAATGATTTCAAGTAGGCACTAATACGTAGGTACGACATCATCATAATTTGAATATTTTGAACGCAATTTCCTGCAACGAACATTGAAGCGAATTCGAGAAAAGGCTTGCCAAAACTCGACAAAACAGATTTTTTTGACTAGAGCAAGGCAATCACAATTTGGCCAAATTTTGACAAATTTAAATTTCCACGAACTACTTCCCAAGGTACTGTGGTAATATCGATAAAAAGCAAGTACCCATTTTGGTTTAGAGTGAAACTTTGATTATTCGGCACTCGTTTAACCGTCACGCGTCAGCATGTCAAGACCCAAGAAAGCCACCAAAAACTATTTTTTAAAGAAAAACTGCCAGGCTTTTTATAAATAAATAAATACGGTTATGCATTAATACACTGTATGTATGTATTCAGTTATCGGTCTATTCCAATACCCGTCACACCTGCGGTCCCGACCCCTGGTGGATAATCGAAGTTTCGCTGGAATTCAATTTGGCGAAATTTCTCAATATATTACAGCTTTGACAATGTTGCCAAACTCAAACTCGTGTTAAAATCGATCCATTTTAAAGTCACATCATTTGCGTACTCAGTTCCGAGGACGTAGGCCAAAAATTTAGTGGCCCAACATTTATGGTTAAGTTTTCATAACTTATTTTTAGACGTTCTTCCCCTCCAAACTGCCTGCATTATAAAATTTTCGAAAGCATCCATTTTTCGCTAAATCTCAACTTTTCGCGAAATCCGTTCCCGTCTCCATCCGCTGCGTCCATGGTACCAACTCAGGGATTCCAATAGAGTTTCATTCATTCCTCTGAACCATATTAGGAAAAAGCTTGAAATCATTTGTTGCAGGCAAACCGCATAATCCGGCCGCTGGCCAAACAGACGGCTGGCGGACGCCAGAGGACGGCCTGAACGGAATGGGGGTTGCTGACCGGAAGTTTGGGCAGGCTTCCGGGGCAATGCAAACCGGAAGTGGAAACACTTCCCATTCCATCAGGTCCGTTCGCCCATTTGCCGGATTATTAAATGGTCGAAAGCTAGTCGAAACGGGCAGCAACCCTATACGAGCACGATAGGAATAGACGTTCCAGGGTGGATTCCCATTGGCTTAGAGCCCGCTGAACCCCGCCCAGATTCCCCTCTCCACCAATGGGATGCTGCGCCCTAACGAGCTTGCTCCAAAAGAGGCAAACAAGTAGGCATTTAAAAGTGGTCGAGACCCAATTTTCACTTTAGAACAGCTTTTGGACGTAAGTGTGAACATCGTCTTTCGTTAGCTAATCCTTGAGTGTTGTGCATTTTCGTATATTTTTTCCATTTTCGTTTCCCCCTCGTCCACGGTACGAGCTGTTGCTTCTTTCGCTCTTCGCTTAGCTTAAGTCGTTTCTCACAATTTTCGACAATTTCTTGGATTTTGCTTCGCAATCCGCCGACCTGGCAATTGGATACGACGCTCGCGCTCCGGACGTCCTGGTGTTCACAGTAGGAAAAATGATCTCATAGACCAATTTTTTTACAATATTTCTAGACTAATTTTAAACATATTTGAACTGTTGTGCTGAAGTAGGCTTAGTTGAGCTAGTAAGCTTGATGGCTAGCAGATAGAGAACGAAAGCAACCTAAGACTACTATGGTTAGCAATCCGAAAAGTGAATGAAAAAGTTAAGGAAGTTTGCTGTATGAAAAAAAATTAAGAATTATTTTAGTGAAATGCTAATCAATTGACATTTTCTAGACCAATTCGATGCAACTATCGATGAAAAGTGAATGGAAAGTTAATGGAGTTTGCTGTATGGAAAAAAATAAGAATTATTTTATTGAAGTAATAATCAATTTAAATTTTCGTGACCAAATCAATGCAAACTTAATTAATTTTGTGTTAAAACCTAGCAAGCAATCAAATTCTGGTTAAAGTGTAGCGATAAATTTCCTTCAGTGTAGAATTATAGATACCAATGATTAGATGTTAGATTGGAATAATTAACAAAAGTTTCGTAGCTGTCTAAAACTATTTGCATAATTGCTTTTAACGTTTTCAATAAACGGGAAAATATCAAATCGATCTCTCTAGAAACAGGAAAGAAGCTTTTATCATAAAATAATTTAAATATAATGAAGGTTACCAGCCATTTCAAACGTTATGTTTCTTATTGGTTTGAGTCTAAGCTTTTCCAACGAAAAATATATGAAACTGATATGGCTTTTAAAAATGAAAATTTTTTAAGTTAATGGCTACAAAACCCTGCTTTAGTCGTCGTTTAAATCCTTAACAAAAGTGTGCACAATGGCATGCATGGATCTTTATTTAAAATTTGGCCCCTGAAATTTCTATTTAGGTGCAGCCTATGCCTAGCTCAAGCTTTAGCAACTTATTTTCCAGGCCTCAATTTCCAAATATAGTTCGTGACCTATATTTCCGAAATCATGGAAAAAAATCTCGACGATACCCAATTGTGTTCGTAACAGAATATTCCAATGGTTGATCACCTTCGCTTTTGCAAGATTTGATGAAAAATAAAGAATATTACAAATAAAGTTATGATGTTACTGCGGGTAGTAGGACTAACCGAAACTTTGTTGTAAATTTTTGAGAATCTTCTTGTATGCGTTAACACCGTTCTGTTGATCTCCCTGAGATATTCTAGTAAATAGATACATTTGGAATACAGTACGTACGTAATTTTGCTCATGTTAACACACTTAACGAAATGCAAACAATTTTGTTCATGTTAACACGTTTAATGAAAATTCAGAAGAAATGAGGAAATAACTACAATTCTGTGAATTTCGTTTAAAAAATCAGCATAATATAAAAATTTAGAGATTTTTCACAAAAATATGTTGATGATTGTAATTCAGATTTGTAAAATAAGAACGGTGTTAACGCTAGAAAATCCACAAAAATTCATACAAAAAATTCACATTTGGTATGTGAAATTGGCCAATTTGATGACATGTAAAAATAAGAGATCAGGTTAATCTACATGTATAAAATAGGAGGCTAATCTAAACATTTGAAAATATAATACGGTTGGAAATAGTCTTACAAAGTGAGGGTGATTAAGGAAACTTGGATATCTTGTTTAAAAAAACGAGTTGAGTATAGCGTTCGAATTCAATTCAAAAAAGCACGAGCTATTATCGTGAAAGAGAACAGAAAACGGCCCTTCAAGATGGGTGCCACCAAAGTTGGCAAAGCAAGATGTCCACCCGGTCTATTTCCTGATGGTTTTTGGGAGCTAATTGGCAGCAGCCAGCGCATTCCGTTGCATCCAAAAATAGTCTGGTGTTCGTAAAAAAGCACCAATGAGGTCATGTTGCACGGTTGCCGCTCGAGCTACAACCAACGTTTCGGGAGTGGAATTTGAGGTTACGTGCAGGAGGAATTCCTCAGCCAAATCAGGAGAATGCGAGAACACAAAGCTGATTGCAGAAGGAGGAACGTACAGTTTGCCAAGAAAAACGGAAGTTTTTTTGGACGTCTGGAGGTTGATCATCGCTAACGAAATACAGAAACAATGATTCTCAAACGAAAATCTGATAAGCGACTAAGTAACGGGTTGTTGATAAACGGAAGAGGCAACACTTTTCAACCATTACATCAAGCAATGTTTGAACTACCCTAGCGTACCCTAAATGTACCTTTATCGTGTATATGCAGAACAACTATTTTAAACAACTCTAAAACATCTAAGATGTATATGTTTTAGAGATGTATTTAAAAAGTCGATATATTAAATTCATATTCCCTGATATTTCGTATACCTTGTTTTTGGCATCCAACCCTTGTCAATTAAAAATGGAAATGGGATGTGTTGACAAGTTCGAGAAATATCGACATGTTTATCGAAAAACACGTGCCCTACGTCTGGTATATTTCAGATGTATTAAACATGCAAATTAGTCGGCATTTTAGTTGGGTTACTATATAGTTGACATGATGTGCGTTTGTCAGCAACGCCAAAGGAAACGTGGAAAAGAGCTTGACGTCACACAAAATTCTCACACCAGAATATTGCAAAAAGCATGATTGGAACCATACTTTGAACATAATGGATGCGCAACAGAACAAATTTTGAGTAAAAATTTAAATAACATTTCTAAATATTTTTCACATCTGAAAATTGATCGAAAAAAAATGGCATTCAGATTTCCCTCAAGTACAGCGAATGTTCAGTTATTTTGCAAATTTGTGAATTTTAATCGAAACGAGCAAACTTTCAAAATGAAATGTTTGGTTTAATTATTTCGGTAATAATTTCTTATTGATTTTTTAATAATGTTTAGTTGAATTATTCTTGATGTAAGGAATTTCCAAATTATCCTTGAAAGGATCGATCATGATGGTGCCAAAAATACATGCATTTTTATATCTCGTGAAGTATCTAACTTCAGTTGCTTCACTGGGCATTAATCAAATTGCAAAATAAAGGAACCCCCTAGTGTTCTTTTGACCGAGATTTTGTGTCCATGTTAGTCTGCAAGTTCGACCACGTGTTATTTTTGCCACGTGATTTTACCACCGTATGATAAACATGTCTGTTACTGACACAAGTATTATACAAGGGGTAAATGCTAAGAACATGTTTCTGAAAAATTTGCCCTTAAAAACTGCCGAAAACTGGGGCAGTTTTTCCGTTATGCTCCCCACGAATGGGTGTGATAAAATGGGTCCCCTAGTTGAAATTATTTTTTTGTATTCTCATTCAGCTGCGAAGATCATATAAATTCATGAATGGATCTTAATAGCAGTTGACAAATTTGTTGGTAATTAATGTCAAAATCAACCAAACTTGAAGCACGTGGGTAACTGATCCCTAATATCTCCCAAGGGCCAAATTTCGGTCTTTCCCAACGTTGTATTTTCCTGCGGTTGCGTTTTTTCGTTGACTTGTCTCGTCCACCGCTGCAAAATCCCAAAAGTGGTGGACGTCACTAATTTTGAAACAGCCAATTAAAAAATGCGACCTGAGAAAAGCACAACGTTGTGCAAGTCCAGGCCTTAATGTGGCTGTTTCTTGGCGCAATGTAGCGTAAAACTGACCAAGAGGTCCTTACTGTTTTTGGGTCCCAGAAGTTTACCGAATGTTCTTTTTTTTTTTTTTGCAGTCGAGCTCATCAGCTGTTCTGCTGTGCTGACGTTGTGTGTGTGTGTGTTCGAGGCGCCATCTACAATAACTCACATCCGTTCTCATTGAGCGCTCCATCTCGGTGCCTTCCCAAAACTTGTTAGTTTTCGCGCCCAGCAGTCAGTCGACGTCATGGCCCCCAAACCACCAGCGGAAGTGTCCGACGACCCGGATCCCACTGAGTTTCTGTTCGTGTCGCTGGAACAGAAGCGAAAAGATCAGACCAAGCCCTTTGATGCAAAGAAGGCCGTATGGGTGTCCGACGACAAGGAGGGTTACCTGTTTGGTGAGATCAAGAGCACCAAGGGTGATTTGGTCACCGTGGATCTCAGTGGAGGCGAGGTCAGTGTGAAATAAGAGTGGCATGAGGCAATATCTGCGATGGTGAACGTGTTCCAGAAATCCTGTTTAACGAATGTTAATGTCAAAACCAACAATTTGCCGGATGTAGCAATTCAATCAAACAGGACTCTAATTTAACACTTTCAGCATGGCAAATTTCTTTTATCTCAAACCGAACTTAAGTGGTTCTCAAAACAAAGCCCTCAAACGGTAAAAATAAAGAAAGATAATGTGTAAAGTTGATCGATATCGATGTGCACAATGTCAATATGCCCATCAACTTATGAAAACTAAGAACATTTGGAAGTAACCCAAAAACGAACATTTGTCGAGAGATTTGCATATCACGATTTACAATGCTATTGGAGGTATATCTATGTAAAAACCGCTGAAATTCTATAAGGTGCCCTTAAGAATTACAGTGGATAGTCCTGATCCACATTAGAAGAACCCTATAATCAGACTTTACATTTTCAATAGTAAACTAAAATTACCGAAAATTCCTCGGATCATTTGGTTTACCTTGTATTCTTTCCCCTTTAATTTACAAATTTTGAAACTTGTCATAAATTGCACAAGAAAATCGTTTTTGATCATTCAAATCATTCAAATTAGGTGTTTCCCCAAATGGCACATGTGTCGGCACTGATTGCCGATGTATGGGGGCAGCAAGACCATTTTGGTCGAATTTCCGATAATTTTCAAAACTTTTCAATTTTTTCATGTCTCTTTTCAGGAACGAGTCGTGAAGAAAGATCTCCTTCAACAAGTGAATCCCCCCAAATACGAAAAATGCGAGGACATGTCCGAATTGACCTACTTGAACGACGCTAGTGTCTTGCAAAACTTGAAACAGAGATACTATGCCAAGCTCATCTATGTAAGTGAAAACCTTAATTTTAACTAATTTTACTTTTATATCTTAAGAAGTGGAGAACTTTGGAAAAACCTCAGAAAACAATTTCGCTAAAATATCCTATAAGATGATGAAAACATCCAACCATTAAATGAAGGTTAATAACATGTTACAACTAAAACCTTACATATGATGTACATGTAAAAGTATAATTGTTAATTGGTGATAATATTCATCATCGACGATACATTAGAAACGTGTAATTTTTATAGTACGTCAAGTACGTCTAGAGCTCATAATACCTTTTTTGCATGTTTTAACAAGTCAAATTTACATAACGATGACAGGACACGCCAAAATCTCACATTTTACGTTTGTTAATTATCATTTGCATTCTATATTTACCAAACATATTAGACTGCTGTTAGAAATGTTGTTTAAACACAAGTGCTGCTTTTTATATATTGATATGACTTAAGCTCGCCTGGCAGCAGCGCATTCAAAATTCATAATGGGATAAACGGAAACTTATAAATTCTTATGAAAAATGCTAAACTGGTTGAATCAAAGTTCCTGTACTTGTTGTACGTATTGAACGTCATTGTACATCACGCTAGTCACGTGTTTCAACAAGTGTGCACATTATCTCAAGCCCAAAATTTCTTTCAAAAAAGAACAAACTGACCCGGGGTCGACGACCCGCAAAGGGAACCCCAGTGCTAAAAATTGGCGCCGTTCTCATCAGCCGTTCCAGAGTTAAACGGCATTTTCTTGGCGTTCCCGCTCAGGTTTCCGCATCCGAGACCAACGTCTTCCGCGAACCTTTTGTTTCCGTCACAAAAGGCGCGGAAATGCGACGTGTTTGGGAACGTTCCAAATGTGGCCGCACCATTTAGAGCGCTGGAGGAGCTTAATTTAGCCTCGCATCGCTTCCCATTCCTCCTAACCTTATATAGTCCTGTTCCTCTTCCTGGGCAGCCTTCGCACTGCCAAAATAACTGCGGGCCAACTTTATCCCCCCGCATTTGGCCCGACGAATCTACGAGCGTATTTTGAGCATGGAAAAAATCCGTTGTAAACTAGTACAAATGATATTATCCGAAAAAAGGGGGTTTAGTTCGTCATTCTGGAAAACTTAAAAGCATTCGACCCAATCCATTCAAGGCAGCACTGTTTTAGTACATTTTGAATGTGCCGAACCCGAGCCTATGTTCATAAATACAGCGTGCTGAATTCGGTTTCTGGATGAACCACCTGTCAATTGAATCACGTGAACGTTCCAAAACCTAATAACTATAGCCCACAATTCTAGTAAGAAGTCCAATATTTGACCAAAGGAGGCTATCGTTCTTTCAACAACACTTGCCTTGAATAGTTAATTACATAAGTAGAACCTGTCTAAACTAATTTCCTCTCTAAACTAATACAAGGACCCTATTCCACAAAGGTATGGAGCTGTACTTGTACAGAAGTATGGAGTATATTCCATACCTTACTTTATACAAGTACAATTCCTTAGAGGAATGGATTATACTCCATACCTCTATAGATTTGTGGAATAGGACCTAGATGCTGCTCTAGACTTGGGGGCTATGTTAAATCTGATAAACCCCAATAACCTGATATTCAGTAGTTCTAATATTGGTCATTATTGGTCCTACAACTTTTGTAAATTAATACTGCAGATTGTAATACAGAAAATTTGCCAAAATATCAAACCCATGCAGACGGAAAAATATTAAAAATTACCTCCTATAAATTATTATTACATTATTATTATCATTATAAATACACGTACCGAGTACTAGCAAAATTGGGCGCCGAATTTGCGGGGACGCCATGCTTATTACTAATAAATGACGTTTATAAGTGGTATACGTCCCTCATGCCTCAACCTCTAAAACCAAATAACCCCTGTAAACTAATATTTAGCACCGGTCCCGGTCCCCTGCAGTTAAGCTGAATATCACAAATACTAAAAACGACTAACGTTGGCAATAAACTGTCACTTTTGTTTGCCACATGTTCAAATACAGTATGTATGTGATCACTCCCCTGACACGTTTATTTATTCCTGAGGGAAATCCCCGTTCCTTTTTTCCAATTTTGCTGAAAATTTTCGGAATCCGAGGAATTCAATGTCTGTGTTATGTACTGAACACAGGCAGGGTAAAATAATAAACTAGCGGAAATATTGCGGCAACCGGAAGCCCGCCCGCTTGACGTCATTGAACGAGTTGCGGACGTCATACGATTGCTGCAAGGCTTTGAAACGCTGCCATCTTTTCTTAGCATGAATGGAGGTGGAGTGCCGATTGGGACGCAAATAGAACCTTAAACCGTTTCAGCAGAAATAGGCTCGGCCATATTGTATTTCCTGACAAGCTTTTCGAGAATGTTTACAAATCAAATCTCACGCCTTGAACGCCAAAAATAAGCTCAGTTTGTCAATCTCAACGTCAAGCTTTTTAAAGGCTCGGCAAAATCACGCGATATTTGGCGATTATCCAACGACACTCTGTTAGCTAAACAGAACGTCGTTGGTTTTTGTCAAGTTTTCACTAATTAATAAATTGTACATGTACACAAAAGAAAATGCACAGCAAAACATGCACATGCCATGCAGAATTTATATAAGTTTGTACTTTTCATTTTGTCATGAAAATTCCAGCACTAATTTTTCCATTAAATTAGCTATAAATAAATGCAAGTTTACTCTTGCATATTAGTTTTTCTTACGAATCACTTGGTATCATTACTCCTTGCTCTTCGTTGCCATTTTTACACCATAATTAACATCTTTAATTGTTACGTTATATTTCTTTATATTTCGCAAACTTTCAATTATCATCACTATTTTTCATTACAGACTTACTCTGGTCTCTTCTGCGTGGCCATTAACCCCTACAAACGTTACCCAATCTACACGAACCGAGTCATCCAAATGTACAAAAGCAGGAGGCGTAATGAAGTCCCCCCTCACATCTTCGCCATCTCTGACGGTGCCTACACCGCCATGTTGACCAGTAAGTGATCATCACAATTTGTCAAAAAAATGGGATAAAGAAAGCAAGTACTTTTTTCGCAAAATCAACGCACGTCCTTGCACTTGGGCACCTTATCAGACTCACAATAAACAGAACCATCCAAAATAGCGACACTAAACACGTACGGCTAAAATTGATAAATGGAAAAAATTCTTAAAATTGGGCTATTATTTTTGAAAAAAAATTTAAACCAACATTTCTTGTGACGCAATCTTGTAGAGAGCGATGACTTGTAAAGTCAGGGAATCAGTTTCATTTGACTAGAGAGACAGGTTTGAGTTTCGCTACATGTATATTTCGTGAAAATCTAAAAATAGAAAGTGTTGCAAATTCTGACAAAAATTTTATTTACCTAAAAAAAGTCATTTGGAAAACGTTTATCAATAAAAAATTGTAAATGTATCAGGGCTCTCATATTGGTCAATTTCATATTCAGAAAGTCATTGGTAGTTTTTTTTGAAGGTGAATAATGGTATCATTAAACTAGGCCAAAAAAACCTTGGGACAGTCAGTTCGTAAGCACACGAAATTGGAAATGTACCAAAAACTTTTTTTTTCGATTTATACACCCTAAATAAGATAAGATGGAAAACTATTCAGGAGAATCCTTTGATGAATTTATGTTCTAAATTGTGAAATACTTAGGGAGTCAATTTTGTCGATTTCTTTAACTGATAAAGTTCATTTAATTCATAAAATACGCGGAAAAAGTTTCTCATACTTTTTAAAAACACGGCGATTCATTTAATTCCTAAAATACGCGGAAAAAGTTTCTCATATTTTCTAAAAACACCGCGATTGTCCAAATTGTTCAAAATTTATATAATCCACTGCCAACGCCATTAAGATGCATTCGCCTCAGCACCAACTCCAAAAAAAAAATATTTCCCATAAATTCATTTCCGACATGAAGGAAATAAAGTAGGTAGAAAAAGCGCATCGGATAGGCTTATCCCCCAAATCCAGCTTGTCCTTATATGGTATGGCAGCGCTGCTTCAAAACAATCCCAGCTTCCAGGCTGGGTTAAATGTCTGCATCTCGCGTATTTATACCCCAGTTGGAGTAAGCCTCGTTGAAATAAGCCATAAGTGAATCAAGTGGGTTCGACATATAGGAAAGGAGAAAAAAACAAACACATCCACATGGAAATGGTATAACCTTACACTATTTTTAGTGCAAAGTCACCGCTAAGGTTTGCCCTAGCTCCATCTTGAGCGTTGGTGGCCATATGGGAATGGCTGCACCGTGCAATGTAGCAATGTGTTAATCGCTTTATTTTCGCTAAAAAATACATTCAAGCAACGTAAAGAAATTCATAAACATTGTAATTCCGATTAAGATTAAAAATCGTGCGGGTTGTCCATGAACGACGTCATGTGATTTTAATGCCATATGGTTAAGAATTTCTTCTCGTTGCTTGAATGTATTTTTTTTTAGCGAAAATAAAGCGATTAACACATTGCTGTAAAGCACATCGCTCATAGCATTAGCTTGATTTTGCGAAATATTTTACTGATGTATCAGCATATTAAACAAATGTTAAAGTAAGATCGGGGTCGTCCATAAATGCCACGTTGTTTGACAACTTTACTAACCCAGCACAGCATTCAGCACCCAGAAACCCTTCGTTTTATAACAATTAATATGAATAAAATAAAAAACTACAGTATTATTAGCAAGAAATTTGCCCTTTTTCTGCCATCATAAACTTCGAGGCATAACGGACGTATCCTTTCGTTTATGTACATATGTGTATATTAAAACTATGACTACTGTCATCAACTGAACAACAACTTATGCTCGTTATTGTTTTACTTTTCAGATCGCGAAAATCAATCAATGTTGATCACGTAAGTCTCAGTAGTTTGCAAAGTTCGCCCGTAGACATCATGACGAAAGCAAATCACAAATGTACTACATAAGTTCACACAACCTAGGGATACAGCTATAAATATAATTGTTATCCTGAATTCCAACCCACTGTGTGCGTTTCCTCCCTCCCATTGTTTATTCACCAAGTATAAATTTTAATCAAATCAATTAAAAAATTGATTTAATTATGAACTTTTTAAAAGGATAAAAATCAATTACTTTTAAATTTAAACTTTTAATCATTACTTTTAAAATGACCTCAAAGGCAAAAATATATTTACAAACTATTTAAAATTATCCATAAAACACAAAATTTTTTATAAAAGTCCGAAACTGACATGATTAATATGCCCCGATTTGCATCTTTTATGTACTTGTAGACAATGTCTTTAAAAATGGTTTCCAAAAATGGTCGCCTATACCCTTTCCAAATGTTGTGTTTTGTTATCCTAACCTGATTCTTCCCTTCTCCACCTAGTGGTGAGTCTGGAGCGGGCAAAACAGAGAACACCAAGAAAGTCATTCTGTACTTTTCGCGAGTTGCTGCCTCTGGTTTTAAGCATAGTTTTACGAGTGGAGTAAGTGACATCCTAATTGGAACGTCATATGCAGCACAGCAGCAAACTCTTGCACTCGCTTCAATTATGCGTGATCATATACTCAACACAAGCCCAACACCCGACGTTATTTATGTCCGGTATAGTGACCAGTCTCTAAAGACTTCGTTTTTGCTCAACCCTGACGTAGGTTACGTCACGTGTTGAGTATCCTCACCATCTGTGTTGAGTTTACGATCATATCTAATCTCACGTATAAGCTTTAACTGCATAATTACTCTAACCGGGCAGCCTTGACGCTTATAACTCTGTCATTTATGCCATCTATGTCACGTACGCTGAAGCTACGCAAAACGCACTTCCGGAAGCACGAAGTACTTGCATCACGTCAAGGACCAAGGCGCCGTACAACGTCACTTTGACGTCAAATACAGCCCTAGACATTTGCACGTCAAAATAATAATGTTACGCAGTTCCTGAAGTCCTTTACAGAACTTCCCTTTTCTTCCTTTTTGCCACTTCATTCGTGTTTTGCACTACACATTACAATCCATTTCTCAAGTATGATTTACACTAATTTTGTCCTGAAACTGTTTTGACAAAATGTCATTTTTGTTTCCTTTGAAAAACAATAATAAAAATTTCGAATTTCCTATAAAATTCAATACGATTATTTTGACTTTTATAGGAAATTTGATTCGAAATTGTTATAAGAACACTAAAATCCGTACTTTGTAGGCTGGAAAATGAATCCAAAAATAACGATAATCCTTCAAAACAGTACCAAAATTGCATAAAATCATATTTATCCAGTCGAACCTAACAGAATTAATTGGAAAAAGCCCTTCTAAAACTATCATAGTAATCACGAAAATCTATGTAAGAGCATGACGGAATTGATAGAAAAAAAACCTTCTCCACAGAAATCACGAAAACCAAACTCCCAAAACAGCCCCGAAATTTCTCAGTAAAACCCCCTAAAATACCCCCTAAAAATTGTCAAATGCAATCCTGGGAATTCCAGAATCACGAAGTCCACACAGAAATGAAAGATACAACACGAAACTAGACCAAAAACACCACACAAACACAATTTTTCGACGTTCTCATCCATGGCTCATATCGCAAACTGTCTTAATTTCCATGTGACAATGCAGAGGTGAATCCGGTGCCGGTAAGACGGAAAACACGAAGAAAGTAATTGCGTATTTCGCTAACGTTGGTGCCGCGACCAAAGACGACAAAAAAAAGGACCCAAAGTCCAATAAGGTAGACCGTCAACGAGTGAACCCCTCCTCTTAGAAGAGTTTCCGGATTGTGTGCGTTTGACCTTTACCCTCGACCTGGATGGAATCCCTGCACACTTAGAATACCTCTAGTTGTTTTTTTCTGGCGATTTTTCCCAACGTAGCTTTTATGGATTGTTCACCTATCCTCTACCTTTCTTAGTACCATGACCTGACACTTGAACCCGAGTATACCAACCTGATACCAGCCACGCCTTACAACATATCCTTCCCAAACCGCCATACTTTCTACCAAACACCTACCAACGAGCCAAACCTTGTCTATTTCACAATTTTCCTACGAATTCCAGAATTTTCAAATTCTGGAATTCAACCCTATACAAGCATGCGTGACCAGCCTGCATGACTACAGCATTTAATCCGAATCCGCATCTGATCCTCCGAGATCAATCTTACAAAAATTGGTTTTGCTTTCATGAAGACAGTGCTAATTGGAAAAATTCTCATTAAACCCGTTATCTAATGAAAACTGAGCCAAAAAATACGCAAAAGACAACTTATTATCGAACTTTTTTGAGCATCCCAAAAAGTCATGCGAGCAAAACCAATATAACCAGCATCCAGCACGCAAATATGTAATATGTAAACCAAATAACGTTTAGAATTTACGATCGTACCATTTTAAAACTAGTTTCAAAAATCGTATTTCGAATGGAGCCATGCGCAACCTAGTCGAAAACGAGCAGTTTTCGCAATCCTGGGTGGCATATTAGGGACAACCAAAAATATTTCAAAATAGTTTTATTTCGATTAATTTTCGCTGACAAAAAACTCCGTTTAAAATGGCATCTTTCGCAAAATATCTGTAATATTGTGGCCTAAGCGCCATCTTGTCGTTCAAATTCCACTCACCTTTTCGTGTACTTCTAGGGCAACTTGGAAGATCAAGTTGTACAAACTAACCCTGTACTGGAAGCTTTCGGTAACGCCAAGACCGTGCGTAATGATAACTCCTCCCGTTTCGTAAGTATTACTTAAAATTACGCGAATTAATTCTGTTAATTGGAGCGAAACAGCGAGAATTGTCAACCGTATTTTCGTAGAACGCGCCTACCCGCTAACGTTCGAAATCAGTTGCGTTCGAAAAGCAGCTCTGGCGAATCCGTGTGATCCCGGAGCGCAGACAGCTCACAAAGTACACTGACGGAAGGGCCGTCCATGAATTATCTCAAACTTTTAATATTGCATTTCACGAGCTTTGGGGCAGTTAAAATTGAGCTGTTTTGCTCCGTTAATTTGACGCAGTCGTATTAATTGGTATTATATTCGGACGATATAGATTAACCAGATATTGCTTTCTTCCAGGGTAAATTCATCCGTATTCACTTCGGCCCAATGGGTAAACTGGCTGGTGCTGATATTGAGACATGTAAGTTTTCCTTAGTTCAAAACTGATAACATTTCAATATTCACTTTCGAGTCCCAGTTCTGGTTTAACCCAGACGAATTTTCACCAAAGCTTTTGAGAATTAACACCGGGATATTTTGGCAAAAAAAAAATACTTCAAATATTTTTCCAGACTTTTCAGAAGTCTGCCAAAGATTAACATTTTACTTTATTCTTTACAGATCTGCTGGAAAAAGCCCGTGTCATCTCCCAACAGCCCCTGGAACGATCCTACCACATTTTCTACCAAATCATGTCCGGCAAATACGAAAAAATGCGAGGTACGATTCGGTTATTTTAGCTGACTCCAAATGAAATAACGGGCCGTTAACTAATCGTGATTCTCTAGCCGTAGCGTCGTTTGGGATAGGTTTTACAGTATATTTTCAATAACTTTCATTAAGTTAAGTTAGACTCACCCATCGCGAATATTCGAGGGCACCATAGGCCGATCTCCAGAATAGGTTAGAGGTGACCAGGTCACGCGACTGGCTTACTGGCGTATAGGGATTAACGCTGAAATGCTAACAAAAAAATTGGCGCATTTAATATTTTTATTGCTAATGTCGGTACTGGCTAAACGCTGCTTAATCATCATTTAGCTTAACCGAGTTTAGCTAATAATAGCTTGGATCGTTGCGAATTAACCGCCAATCAATTTATCATTAGTATGCTTTAATTAATCACTGCGACTGACTTCGGCCAATCGTTGATTACAATAATCGGAGTTTGATGCAACGCATTAACTTCGTTAATTAAGCGCTAAAATTTCTCAAATCAAACTAACTTGTAATCTTGATTATTATTTTACCCCGTTCCATAACCGCCCCAATGTTCCAAATTTGAAACCGAAACAGAAATGACCCTGCTTTCGGATAACATTTACGACTATCATACCGTGTCCCAAGGCAAAATTGAAATCCCAGGTGTCGATGACGGTGAAGAAATGGGACTGACTGATGTAAGTACGAGGCCACTCCCTTTGACCATTCAGGGTGACCACCAAGAATCCACGACTTGTGTCCCTTAAGTGCCCAGCATCGGCCCATATGTGAGATCCCTATGTTACTTCATCTAAAGATCAGAACCAAAACGTCCACTTATGGATGACCCCTGACCTACTGTTCGCATTTATGAGTTCCCTTGTGACCATTCTATTGACCCCCAGAAGGTTAACCCTCTGTTAAATGTCAGATTTCCTGCCGGAATATACTTGGTGAAAAATTGCAAGTGCTTTTGAGACATTGGTTTTATTTTGGAAAAATTAAGAAACAAAGATTTTAATGATTCCACGGGATCAACCGATAATTACTGTAGCCTTTAATTAGAACGAACTTAATGGCTACTTAAAAGTTATTTGAAATTCCCACTCAACTTTTCAAAAATTGCAATGCCTAGTTGACCCACCCCCCCCTACCCCAAGCGTA
>JAQGAF010003509.1:0-17329 GCA_034687865.1 Kryphioiulus occultus
TGCTCCACCTCTGCCGCGGGTTGGCCTGGTATTGCAGTACTTCCAGGATCGGCCCATCCCCAACAGGGGAAAATAAAAAAATGAAATTTCAGAAATTATTATCAGAAAGTATGAAGCAAATTTAAGGTTTGTTGCTATTTTTTTTGATTGATTTTCGAAGAACATCGAGTCATAGAAACAGACCAACATTCAACAGAGGAGCAAGGTAGTTCCCAACAATCCTTAATGTCACTTTGAAAGTCACTTTAATTCTTTAAAGAAATTATAGAACATACCTTAGCAAGCAGAATTAGGAACCAGAAGCCAACACCTTATTAATGATCTATGACAATACTTAAAATAGAACTCACTTTAATAAAACCATTTTAAGAGTGCTTCACTTAAGCATCTATAAATCAGCATGGAATTTCCAACCATTGACAACGCAAATCTTAGCAACGAAAAACTTATCCTTAACTGGAAGGATTATTGTGGGCCCAAACCTCAGTCCTGAAAGTCCTTCTTCTTCAATCAATTTTTGCTCCATTTGTGAACAATTCTGCTTTGTCTGCTTGCCTGTTTAGTTTGTTCCCTCTTCCCAGAGGTTGCTTCCTTTAAGGTTGGCCCTTTCATGAAGTTGTCAAAGTCGATATTAAGTCTGGAGCAACCTTTGATGATCACTTCGTAAATTTCTATCAAACAGAAGGCATCCAAGGCTTGAAAATAAAAAAAAGACAAAATGAATCAAATGGAAATATATTGCTATGAAATTCATTTTTGAAAACTATCCCTTTTGATGTAAAAAGCAAAGAATTTCAAATAACTGAACAATATCTAAAAATCTAGCCACAACTTTGTCAAAGTTATCAATTATAAACACCTAAAACATCAATAAAATTAGAGTTCTTCAAATTTCACATGGTTGAAGATTCTGGCACTAGACGATTTGGCATTTTATACACTGTATTGATTTTATAAATCAAGACCCTGACCCACCTTCAAAATTGGTTGCCATTAAAAAATATTAAATTATTACCTGCATAGCTCAACTGCAAGCTCCTTAGTGGTCTCCGCTCCCAATTGGACATCTGCTGAGATTTGTCGAGTGGCAAGCCAAAACACAGCTTCACGTAATCGGTGAGGCCTCTACCGGCAGGGTTTTTGACGTCATAGTACGGATACACGTCAGGTTTCTCCTTATAAAACTGAAAACAAGGGCAGAACCACTTCAATTAATATATTCAAGGTCATAGTATACCAAGAAATGAAACGTAAGTACAAGATTAGAAACCAAAGGGCAAAACAAACAAGAATGGGATATTTTCCAAATATAAAGGTGTTCATGGAATTTCTATAAAATAGGTAAATACTTTGCAATGAATTTTTACTATTAGCAAACATTCAAATCTTTTACCTCCATTCCATTATTGGTGTTTGCATACTTAAAAACCCAAACTAATCCTACTTATCATATGGCAACTTGCTCATTTTTGTATCTTTTCATTCTATTTGTATTCTAAGATTTTTCGAAATCATGAGATTTTATTAGCATCATTATTTTAATTTTGTAGTTTCTAGCAGGCTATTTAATGATGTATTGACGATATTTCTTGGGGTTATGTTTGTTTGTTTATGGAATTTTTACCGTTGGCCTATTTTCGCACCTATTGGGCCCATCACCAACGCTAGGGGGCAGACTGTCCACCTGGAAATTTAGACGCAGTGAGGAATACGCCCCCCTGAGGGATCTTTAACGTGCGGAGAGAAAGGGGGATCCGCACGGGACCTCGGTTTAAACTCTCATCCGAAAGAGCCGCCACACAAAAAAAATCGCCTGCCCAAAATTTTCCCACCGACTTCGGCCGGTATGCGATCCCGCAACCCTTGGGTCGAGTGGCCAGTACGCTACCACCCGACCACCGACGCTGGCTTGGGGTTATATGTGATCATTGTGAAACAGATGCAACAGTTCAGCATGCTTACCTTCAGACACACATTGCTCATGTCCAGCATGTTCACGCAACCGGACCGCAGGCAGTTAAAAGCTGGATCGAAATCAATGAGTATTCCTGTATCCCCAGTCATTGAAAATCCCAGTTTGACAGTAGCCATATGGCAAAATACGGTGTCCACAAATGAGAACCACTGTTGCGGCACGAGGATGGTCTTCAGGGTGATCATGTCAAATACATGGACGGAGAACTTTGTTGCCACCTGGAGCAAGGCGAGTCGAGGTTTTACGCCTGGTAGAAACACAGGGCGCCACTCGCAATCAATGCCAATAAAACGAACCTTCTAAACATTATAAATAAACAAAATAATAAAACAATTTGTGATTTGTGAATATGAAAACACAGAAGAAAAATAGTAAATGGATTTTCTCCATTTAAACTGAAATTTAGGTAATTTTGGTTTCACCATTTATGGAAAAAGCTCAAAAATAGATAAAAAAAGCCATAGAGCAATTTTTGCACGTTTTATTTATTTTTTCACGATGACCAACAAAGGAAAGAATTTTATGAGTTTAACTTAAATAGCCTATGATAATGTAAAAGGTCATCATTAGAAGGTTGATTTGTTGAAGGGGGTGTTACGGCTCAAAATATCCCTATATTTAAAAGGGAAAAATCTAAATATGGCCCTAGCTTGCCACTCACAACAGAGATCAAAAGTTTGTATACCGTACTTCCTTGTAGGAAAATTGAAGACCTTATTTCAGTCGTCCCGAGTGTTTTCGTTTAGCCACCAAATCTTTAAACGAGGACGCTACGTACCTTGCCATATTCTTCCATGGCTTTACATAGGAACTTCTCAAACTTAAACTTGTCATTGACGAAGATGACTGCCGAATCGTTCAGTTTCAGCTGATAGAACTTTTCTATAGTCGCACTGGGCCCTCGACATTCACTGATAGTTAGATGCTTGTTCCCTGCTATTGCTGCAGCTAGAATAGGTGGAAGCTGGGCCGTGTTGAGGCGCCACTGCTTAGCACAGGCAGCAGCAGTTGCAAAATCGTTGAACTTCGGGGCAGTCATGAATCTGAGAACCTGTTGCTGTAGGTGATGTTGGCTGCCTACAAAGTCACATACCATGTCCAACCAGTCATCCTTGGGCACGTTGTGGTCCACGTACATTTCTCTCAACAGGTAGGCAAGCGTGGCGCACAGTTGCATGCGGGTTGCATTGGGACACACCTCACCACTCAGCTTATATTTCTTGGCTAGCCGCAGCACGGTGCTCTTCAGGTTGCCACGATTCAGTGCTGCTTTGCCAATTTTGTGAGCCCTGAATAGTTCAACTTGTTTAGCTAGGCCAGGCTCAATACTTTCGGCCAGCAGGCCATCCAAAAAGCCAACGAATTCACGCTGCTTGCATACACTAGTACTCAATAGCTCGTAAAGCCTCTTGGTAGTGCTCTGGGCATAGAGCGGGAACAAGAGCTCACGTACTGAGAAGTAATTCAGCACATTGAGCAGGTGGACGGCACGGGCATAGTTCTCGATGGGCATGGCGTTCACTGACAGAGCCTGCCGGATTACTGGCACACACAGTTCTGGAATGCCCTTTAAGTTATATGCCTTCATCACGATATCAAATAGTTCATTGTTTACATTTAGGAACGTTATGGCAAAGGCACAGACAGCAATTCTGCTGGGTGCAGGTGCAAAGGCCCTTTCCTGAGCGAGCTTCAGGAAAGCCTGCATTATAGCAACAGCCAATGTGGGGCCCTTACTATACCTGGGCACCATAAAATCAGAGGTCATGGTAATGAGCTCGAGAGCCAGCCAGTATGGGTTGCCTTTGCATTTAAAGGCTTCCTTCATACACCAGTCAATGTGGGTGGAGTTGGCAGGCTCATATTTTTTCCACTCCACCTCGATCAGGTGCATCCACTTTTCAGTTTGTTTAATGGCCCATTCTGGAATTTCAGAAGTGTATGGACCGAAGAAGACACACTCTGCCATTGCACAGCGGTGGTGGAACGTCGAACGTGGTGCTCTGCAGTTGCTGACGTCGTCTTAGTCACTGAGAAACTTATAGCTGTGTCCTGCAAGAAATAAGGGTAGTGTAATTTAATACACTGTTGTGGACAATTTAGGTTACATACTGCAATGCCACATGACTATAAAATATTTAAAGACGACCCAGCGAACACTTGCAATTTAAAAGAATGATAATGCAAAACTTTTCTCCGTTGAAATGATACTTGAATTTTGGAAGTAATTCTTAGTCGGATTTTTTGTTTAGTAATTTCGGAACAAAAATTCGACCTACTTGTTGTTATTTGGAAGCTCTGCTCAAAATTTCCTTGTTTATTAAATAGGTAATGTCTTCATGTACAACATCTTCAATTGCCAGGATATATTTAAAAGTTTGATAATTTTGCAACATCAGACGACCCAAATTGAACCACAATCAAGAAATAGGTTAGAAGAAAATAACTATGAAGTAAAAATAATAATAAAACTGATATTTCAGTCAAATTCTACATTAGGAATTCATGAACTTTATTTAAAATTATTTCGGTTGATGTTCACTTTCTGTTGCGATTTCATTGTTTTGGACGCCCACGTGCATGCATGCATCTTGTTGAGACAAAAGGCATCAAACGTGCAAATTCGAAATAAGATTACCTACAGTGTATATAATAATATACATGTGAATAGAAAGGAAACAGCTGAATGACCCAGGTGCTGAAATGAAGCAACTTTCACACGAAGTTTTACATTGTTCTTACATGTATGTAACAACAAAGTTTGGTTTCAGACTAGGCCCTAAAAAACCCACCTGTCAGCAACTAGGCCTAACATGCAACTCGTCTTATGAAGGAATTAGATTTAATGCTAATATCAGAGCAAATCATTATATCCTTAATGGACATTATTTTCACTTTTCAAACAGATATGCCAATTCCAGGTTCATAAGTAACTTACCAACAAATAAAAAAAGGAATAAAAGAACGAATAAACGAACTTCAGCGGCGACTTCCAAGAACTAAACCTACGGAAGTCTCGAGGACGAGATGCACCAAGCAGTTTCCGGAAAGCAGCGGAAACCTAACTTATTCAAGGCACAAAAATTTATAAAAATATCAATTTCACTGTTAAAGCTAATATACCACTTCTAATACTTACCAAAACTGTCGTGGATTTTCACGCCTGTTATTTATAATTCTTAAAATGGTAAATTCAAGGAATTTGGCGGTTGTTCTACAACATCGACCATGCTAGCCGACAGCACTGGCAGGCTTTACAAATGGCACCCCCAATATAAAAATCGATACACTGAACTAGACTCCTCAACGATTCCCTTTGAATAAGAAAACATGACGTAGTAGTTTAACTATTATATTTATCTAGTCTTAGATTAACATTGTTTTCGAAAAATAAATACGACGATAACGACAATTCGCAACGCATTCGATAAGATCCTCAGAAGGACATAGATAACATGACAGATCGGAAGAGCACCGTCAAAATAAATATGACATCAGGCTATATAAATAGCGCAAATAAATACAGATATGACTAGATGCGGTAGTAATCACAAAACATAGAAAGTTCAGCATTTTCGAGTGTTCTCAGGTACTTTGAGGCCATTCTCTCTGCAATACGGCTAGGGTCGATGTTGGCAAATTGGGTCCAAACAGTGGATTCATCTGACTCAGATACGCGCAGATCCAAAACAACCAGCAGCATCCCGCCGTTAGCATCGCCATCAATCCTATTAGTGCTTGATTTTTCCCCTTTGGAACGAAAAACGGGAAAACGATTCCGATTCCTCCCCAAAACATGGTGAAGAGCAGAACGGGAACAACAGCAGCCGCCATTTGAAAATTGCTGATACCAGTGGTCCGTGTTGCCAGATAACTTCATGAAATCCTGTCCAAGAGTTTACATTTCACATATCTGTTTGATAACTTCATAAGATTTCCTAAATATTGAGAGACACCAAAACTACAGAAACGCTTTCCACATTTGAGTACCGAAAATTTGTACCCTGTCGGGAGGCGTAAACTACATATTTGTCCAAAATAAAGTTGATTAAAATACGTTTCCCGACTATGGTCTTCCTTGGTAGCCTGCCTAGTTAGGATTTGCTGTGCTGTACTGTACATGTCGAATGCCTGGGCCATGTGTGCAGTTGCAGTAGTAATTCATTCGGAGGTCTGAAATCGTCATTTTCGTTTCAAAAGAGGCAAATCACGTTAAAACTAGGACCCGGTCCCGAAAGGAAAACCCTCCAAGATGGGTATTTTAGAGAAAATCGCCGAAATTGAGAAGGAGATATCCAGGACGCAGAAAAACAAAGGTATATAGGCCGGCACCCTGCACTATTTAAAATGCATTTTTTGGCTTCAAATTTGTTCCGAATTTCACTGACTTTCATCTTGACATCGCTCCCCAGCCACGGAGTACCACCTGGGTGTACTGAAGGCCAAGCTTGCCAAATACAGGACCCAGCTGATGGAGCCTCAAGGCAAGAAGGGCGAGAAGGTACAGGCAATTGATCCACAACTGAGTTCTCAGGTGTTTTTGACTTCACGATTAACTTGATTAAGAACAACTTTTTTAACCTGACCAGGGTGAGGGTTTTGACGTTATGAAGTCTGGAGACGCGAGAGTAGCTCTCATAGGTTTTCCATCTGTCGGAAAGGTAATAGAAACATTTCCATAGCCGTTTTGTTCGGTAAATAAGGCTATGGTGTAAATCTTGACCATGATTTCCCACATAGTCCACTTTGCTAAACACGCTAACGTCGACGTTCAGTGAATCTGCATCCTATGAGTTCACCACCTTAACATGTATTCCTGGGGTGGTCGAGGTACGTTATGCTCAGTTCACCTAATTCTGCTTGGGCGCTGCAAAGGATTTATTTAGCATCCAATAACATTTTCTGCCCATTTAGTACCAAGGTGCAAATATCCAGCTACTGGATCTGCCGGGGATCATTGAAGGTGCTTCCCAGGGCAAAGGTCGTGGTCGCCAAGTCATAGCCGTCGCTCGGACGTCTGATCTGGTCATCATTATGTTGGACTCCACCAAAGGCACCGTGCAGAGGTCAGTATGCACACTTCAGATTTTCATTATGCGAGTTGAACTAGTAGAGTTCACTTTTTTTCTTGTTTCTCCCCAGGGGTTTGCTGGAAAAGGAGCTGGAGAGCGTTGGTATAAGGCTCAACAAGCCAAAGCCAAACATCTACTTTAAGGTATTTATCACAGTTCATGGTGAGGTTTCTGCCCGAAATCGACAATTAATGTTGATAAGGAGACCACCAAACATCTTGTGTCACAATCGACGTACATAACACTTGCTAAAAATTTGCCATCAATTAGAAGAGTCAGGGCAGTAAAATCTTGCTGTTTTTCGATACAGGTGAAAAAAGGTGGTGGACTTTCGTTCAACTCAACTTGTGTGCTGACAAAGTGTGATGAGAAGCTCGTGCAGATGGTTCTTCACGAGTATAGTATCCTTTTCAGCATGAATGTTTGTTCCACAACCATGCATAAAAATATGACAGATCCTTAGCCCAGTGTTTCAGAGATCTTCAATGCTGAAGTTCTTTTCCGTGAAGACTGCACCCCAGATGACCTCATCGACGTGATTTCGGGCAACCGAGTGTACTTGCCGTGTATTTACGTAAGCTGCTGCCTTCACCTTTCAGTCAATGGCCACAAGGGGTTTCTAACGAGCCATTTTTCCACTCAAAGGTTTACAACAAAATTGACCAGATCTCCCTAGAGGAAGTGAGCAGGATAGCACACGAGCCACACAGCGTGGTGGTCAGGTGCGTTTTTATGCAGTTGTATTCAACTCAATCGTTTCTCTTCCTAATTATTAAAAAAAATTCTTTCAGCTGTAACATGAAGCTAAATCTCGATTACCTTCTGGAAGTTCTGTGGGAATACCTGGCCCTGATCCGAGTTTATACCAAGAAGAGGGGTGGTAAGTTTTTGGGCACTTTTGTTTTGAGATAAAAGTGGTGGATAATTTAAACCACAGGGAATCTATTTCCCAAAAGTCGTCATGATTCTCGGCTTTTTTTTGTAGAACCACCAGATTTCGAAGGCGGGTTGATATTAAGGAGAGGGGCTTCTGTGGAACATGTGGTAAGTGCGACTCTTAAGCACGTTTACCTTCTACATTTCCCACTATGCATATTAATATTTTGCAACCCTTTTCTAGTGTCATGCTATTCATCGGACCATTACAAACGTCTTCAAGTATGCGCTAGTTTGGGTGAGGATCAAGTAATTTTTCATTCCAAAAATGAGAAACGTCAATATTTCAGATAACTGCCATTGGCTTTGCTGGTTTGTGACTCTAGTAACAGAAATAACGGCAAATCGAGAGAAATTATTTTTGAAAGTTCACAGACATTTCGAAAAAAATGAAACTGATATAAAGATGGTAATGCTGGCAGCATGTCAACTGCAGTTTGAATATAGTCACGTGTTTCATCAAGACCAATGTCTTTGAAGTTTAAAGTCCTGTTAATTAAATTGTGGCAAATTTTTAAAACCGTGCCATTTGCAAATTTAAAAAAATAAATTGAGATTTTAAATTGGTGATCATAATATGTGGGAATGGAATTAATTCTCACTTAGTGAAATACATTAACACAGTACCCATTGTAGAACACCTAACAAAGTTCAGAATTTGTTTGCAAAAATGAAAGCCAAACTTGTATTGGCCGGTTCTCATTTTGAAGCGTTTGCAACATGTAGTAGTTCACAGTTACAAATATGTGTTATCGATTGCAGGGCACGAGCACAAAATACAGCCCACAGAGGGTGGGACTGCAGCACATCGTGCATCACGAAGACGTCATTCAGATAATCAAAAAATGAACTTGCACTTCATTTGTCATTTTTCTCTGGACATGATTCTGTATTTTGCATTCGGTTTGAAAGAGCCGTTTAAATAAAACTGTAAACTAAGCTCAATCACACTGCACATTAGTGTGCAAACAAATTGGCAGGAGCATGGGGACGTTGGAGAAAACGCATTGTCATAGAAAAAAAATGACCGACAAGGCGTCCTAGCTTTGGCTTGAACAGCAGTCTCTTGAGGCTGCACTTACCCGAATTTTCGAGTCAGTTGATGCCAGCTTTGGTTGAAAGTTCCCAGGTCAACCTGGCCTGTAGTTCATATAGGCGCTGCCTGCACCTGGACCCAGCCGACCTGGCGCAACATCTCGATCAGATTGTTCTCACTGCTATTATACACCACAACCCCCAGGTCTGGATCGCCTGCCTGCACAGACATATCACGCATAACTGGTGGCAGGGGAGCCCGTTGTGCATGGCAGTGGCACTTGCACTGCTTGACACACGTACATATGGTACATGTGCTGCTAAGCGTCTGCTCTGGTAAGTGGATGACAGCTCCAGCCTCATCACTGACCGTGGTGATGACATAGTTGTCCAGGACAAGCCTGTTGTCAGGCTCAGGTGAAGGGATCTGATGGGATCCAGGGAACATGGCCTTCAAACAACTTCCGACAGCAATCTGGCATGGAAGAAATCGAGTCAGAATTAGGCAAGTGACTTTGGGAACTTTGAGAAAAGCAAGCTGTGTGCAAGCTTATTTATTGCAAGCCTTGTGGACATAAGATATTAAAGATACAACTTGCCTCAATTTCACTACCAAGCTGATGTACAGGGGAAGAATTTTCATCTGTGGGCATGCCATCCTCGTACTTGACTGTAAGTACCTGAAACAAGTGTAACAAACAGTTGAACAAGCTTCATTTCAAGTGAAATTTTCCTCGCTGCAGCAAAGTTTTCATATATCCTCAAAATATTCAAAGCTCTTGCCTCAGATTTTTTCTTTTTTGACCTAGGCACAACTGGTAAATCCATGTCGTGGTTGTGCACGTGATATAAATAAATGATGCATGGCCACTCTGCGATCAAAAGGTCTTTTCTCTTGGCTTGTGATTTTCGAATATACCTGTGAGGAAAGCAATGATGTGACAACACTGCTGGCAGTGCGAAAATCTTATCCAATGGAATGCCACGAACTTGCCTCTTCACAGTCAGTTGCATTATGGATGGGCAATTTGTATCTTTGGTTCGCCGCTGTTTGCTCTTCTCGCTCCTGCGCTTGTCCGTGTTATGCTGGCACCGGAATTCGATTTTATGAATGTTGACGCGGCCACAGGCCGGAAACGTTTTCCTAACCCTCCAAGTTGTGAGACCCATTTCTTCATACTGCCTCATCCACTCCTGCGTGGGAAAGGGTTTTAATTAAGTGCTATGAACGCTTACAATTTGCATTACACACCAGTCTTTCTGAGCAAGAAACTTGGGAGTAAATTTAACATTAGCCATCCTGGCCACGATCAGCACTTACGTCTGCCTTTTCTGTCGTGTCAACTTCTTTGATGCGAAACGCAGCAGTATATTGCACATCAGTGACAAATTCACATTTCTCAAAGCGGTAGGTGTAGTTTGGGGGCAGGAACGTTTGAACTTTAGGCACATCTCCCAGAATGGGCGGATCAGGCATCTAGCATAAATCATGATAGGGAGAAATTATAGCAATTCAGGATATCATTTGGGCGTCAATTGATGGAAATTGATTTGATAGAAAGTATTTTGAGGCGATGAGAGATGCCAAGCAGTAGTGCAGTGGCATATGCGTTTGGCTACTAGTCTGGCATTGACCTGCGAGCAACAACAAAACCAGAGACAGGTGGCCTGGTGCGGGTTTTGAACCTGCATCTTGCAAATGCAAAGTCGACAGCATTACCATTAAGGTAATGTGTCAAATCTGGAACAACGAGAGCAGAAAGCACGACCCCACCAATATGGTTTGCGTTTACTGTAGGGCCTAACCAGCTTGGAATTAGCACGTCCTGTGATTCAATAACCTATGCCTCATTTACAGTAATTTAATCAATTAAATAAACTTCTCTTAAAACCAATCTAATACACAAACAAGACATTCAAGTTAGAACCTCCAGCAGTAGCACTTGTTTCACTTCTCCATCGTCACCCTTGTCACCATCTTCCAGGTTTTATGGGAGTTTCTGCATAAACTTGCAGTTGAGCAATTGAACCAAACTCCATGTGTAAGCTTACCCTGAGGTCCATTTCGTCGTCCTCCTCCTCTTCTTCCTCTTCCACGTCCATGGTTCTGTACTGCTGCCCTTCCACCACGATGACACTGGGTTCGACCAAGGAGCGTCCATCACAGTAGTCGTGCTCGAAAATCCAACTTCTCATGGTTGTTTGCGGAGAGGGAGAGTCCTCGTCAGGCGCGTCTTCTTCGCGCTTTATGAGCTTCCTCTTCATGGTTTTCCAGAGCTGATCGCCTTGATTCTCGGCGTCCTGAAAACCGCTTTACACCTAATTTTCGTCTATTTTTCCGAAAAAGCCACGATGGAAATCAAACGCTCGGCAGCCATTTGCATTTTTCGAGCGCATGCGCAAAGGACGACGGATCGTCTGCTCAAAAACAACGTTCAAATACCCACAATGCAAAGCTGTTGTTGAAGATTCCAGCGCCATCTACATGTAGAACAAAGATCTGCAAAAGTGAATTTCGTAAAAGCATTACATAATGCCCTGATCACTATAAAAGAATCTAAAACATGGGAAAATAGGGGGGTCAATCCTAAAAAAATAATTGTAATTGAAATTAACTAATTGGTGTGCGCATCCGCAATTGATTACCAAAACCGGTTTTGCAGGTTTTGGTAGCCATATCCACACGCGCGCATACCAATTAGTCAAGTTCAATTACAACCATTTTTTAGGATTGACACCCCCTAATGTCAAATATCGTTGCAGATTATAATGTAGAAACTTTTTGAGTCTCCATTATGTGAAGAATGAACAGGGGCTTACAGGAATGTGTGGTTACTATGGATAATAAAGATGAAAAATTCAAATAATAATGTCTTTTAAAAAAAAAAAAAAAAAAAAATACAGGTATATACATGTACGATACAGTTACGCGTGCTTTTTGACATTTTTCCGATTATTTAAAAAAAAGGTGTAAATGCGAAGAAATAATTCCTTATTCACTCATCATCATCAATAAAATTTAACGAGATAGTGTAAATGTAAATTTCCATGACCTTGGCGTGAAATGCGAAAAAATTATACATTGCATGGCTTTTAAGTCCTTCAAATGTAGCTTATAAATGTACTGTATAATAATGAGATGTGGAACTGAAATTACACAACATTCTTATCAATCAACTCTTTTCAGAAGGTAAAAGTAGTCGACCACTCGGCCCTTTTACTGGTTACGACAAGTTCGACAACTATCACGCTGATCACATAATGGCTTCTGTGTACTTAATTTCTAATTTCAAAAAAACGATGTGTCATTCCAGAACGTTATTAAAAGAAATTAAGCAATTTTATAAATTGAAAGAACGGAAATTTTTCAAACGAATTCTAAATGAAGATTTCTGTAAACAATTAACGTAAACAAGAAAACAGCAGGTTGTTTACTTTCTGGCGCCGAGCGCATAAAGGTCAATATTTTCTAGTTTCTCTATATTCGTACGTCATGACCTTGTTTACGTTTTGTTTTCTTCTGAAATTGATGAAAGTTTTAGTAAACAGTTTCGGAAGAAAACAGGTAGAAAAAGAAAAATAACTATGTTTTTCATTACCTGCTACCGGTCTGTGCAACGCAATATGCATGCAAAATTTGTAAGGTGGTGAACTTCGAGATATGGAGGGTCTTTGAAAATGTTCTTTTTTATTTATTTAGACAGTTTGCAAAGATGAAAAACTTTTTATCTAAAAACTATGGGAAAATATTTAATTTTGAAAGCATTTTACAGTAGGTTTGTTTTGTTTTTGAATACATTTTTGGGGTAGAAAAATAACATTCATTGCCAGAAAAAGAAAGCCAATTTTACAAGAAAACCTTCATTTTCTTTAGAAAATGTAGCAAGAAGAATTTGTACAGAGCTTAACATTTAAGTACAAAAAATAGGAAAACAAAATTTTTTTTTTTTTTTGCAACAAATATATTTAAACTTCTTTTTCATCCATTAGTGAACATCTCAGATCTATTAACTCACCAAATTCCATATCTCGTGACCGAAATATTTTTAATCGCTTATAACTATTTAAAAAACTTTGCCTACATCATTAATATTTCTAAATAAATGTAAACAAAACTAAACTGATACATCGTATCGATTTTCAAAAAAATATGTTAATCTTGTTGAAGTATTGATGGCTAAAATCCACGTGGGATCACGATTGCGTCAAAAATCACCATTTCCAAAGTCAGCTTACGATTAAATTAAAGGACTGAAGAAATATTCTATACCTGCCAAAAAATCGTCAAACAACAGTTCCAGACAGTACATTTCCACTCGACCACTCTAACGTCATCATTGCACGTGGTGTTGAGATTCGAATATTCACCTTGATGCAAGGTCTCGAGCCATTTACATGTATATAAAAGCACTCCTTTAATAAACAAAAAAACACAACTGTTTTTACCACAGTCGTACACGTGCTTGTCAGGAAAATCTTGTCTGGGGAGCATCACACCTTGAAGCCCATTTGGGACATCAAGATGCTTCGTCTCTGAACTTGTCTTGTGACAGTAGTCTGTGATTCAGAAGTGCAATCCAGCCTGAATTCGCAGCTGTGCCAGAGTGCCTTGCATCATTTGTGCAATACCATCTTTTTACCAGACAGTCATCTCTGAGGTGCCCTCACAATTCCGTGACCTGGACCACCACCAAAGATGCTGACCAACTTGTCATCCCCATGTCACCCCCTGAGCCCTTTCGCAGAGGTGCGGGGCTACCGAAAGGCATTCAGCTTCGAGCTTCTAGTGCAGCCCTCTTGGGCCCAATGGTGGCGCCTCAACTGGACACTGAGTTTCGTCTTTGCGGCTGTGTACCTTGGGGCCGTTGTGGTGGGTCAGCGCCTGATGCGAGATCGTCCGGCTTTTCGGTTGCGCCACTCGCTTCTGGCCTGGAACACACTGGTGGCCATGTACAGCCTTCTGACCGGGGGCCGGGTGGCCACCGAGATCCTGGCCCACTTGGGCCGTGAGGGCTTCTTGGCGTCCCTGTGTGCCCTAGGGCCAATGGAGCACCAACAGGTGCTGGGGACCTACCTGGTCATCTTCGCCATCTCCAAGGTGGTGGAGCTGATCGACACGATGTTCCTGGTGCTCCGCCGCAAGCCAGTCACCTTCCTGCACTGCTTTCACCATGCCGGAATCCTGATGGTCACCTGGGCCTACACGGCCTACCCGTCCGTCGTGGGCGCCTATTTCATGGCCATGAACCAGGCCGTGCACTTCTTGCTCTACTCCTACCTGGCGCTGAGGGTATTGCGCGTGCCCACGCCCGCGGTCACCGTACCTCTGCTGGCCATCCTGGAGCTGCTCCAGGTGGTCGCTGGCTTCGCCCTCACCGCCTATGCCGCCAGGGCCAAGCGGGCAGGGACATCTTGCTGCCTGTACGCAGAGACCATGGACATGATCTTCGTCGCCTATGGCGCCTTCGTCGTCGTCTTCTCCAAGATGCTGCTGGACGTGGTGCTGCGGCGATGGACGGCTCGCAAAGAGAAGGCTGCTTGATGGACACTGCATAAACATGCATAAAACCGACTTTTCCGCGAAAGTTCCACGTCTGCACCGAAGTAGAACTTTCGATTTGAAAGTGCGTTGCATAAAACCGACTTTTCCTGGAAAGTTCCACTTTCAGGGCGAAAGTAGAACTTTCGATTTGAACGTGCGTTGCATACATGTAAAACCGACTTTCCTCGAAAGTTCCAGCGTTTGCCCCCAACAACTTTTTTTTTTTTTGTTGTTGTTTAATTCCCCCCTTTATTTCTAGGTAAACAGTACGATCGAACTGGTCTTGGTCAACGTTACTTTTACTCGTTATAAACCAGCGCAACGTTCCGATCAGGCGCTGACATACAAACTTAACAAGAAAATATTTAGGAAAACACATTTTTATCATCAGGCGCTGGCATACAAAATTAACGAGAAAATAAATAAAATTAACAAGAACATGTTTAGGAGAACACTTGTGTTATTCTAAATATTTTCTCATCAGGCGCCGACATGCAAAATTGACGAGAAAATATTTAGAAACACGACTTTTGTGTATTCCTAAATATTTTCTCATCAGGCGCTGGCATACAAAATTAACGAGAATATATTTAGTTTGTGTTTTTCTAAATATTTTTTGATCAGGTGCTGACATTCAAATATCGAAAAAACAAGTTTTTTTTAATGCTTTCTAATTAATTTTGTATGTCAGCGCGTGATGAAGGGGTGATCGAAAGGTTCATTTCTCACCGGTCATCAAATGATGAATATTTATTTCTAATTGAAGCTAGAAAAAATTCAAGTGGGAGATTTTCCAACTCATAATATTGATGATACATATATTGATTGTTGGATCACGTATTTATTGCAATTTCGAGACATTATGTACTTTAGAAAAGCGTATTTCTGAATAAAATTCATTTGAAAAGTTTGTTTTTCAATTTTGCCTGCTAAAGCAATCCGTTGCAAGACGTCATGTTTACATTTTTCGAAACCATAAACAATTTTTATCGAAGACGTGGCTGGAATGGTAATTTTAACAGACACATGAATGTGACATTTAAACTTGAATAAGAAAGAAGGAAAGAAATATATTCGAGAAAAACTTGGTGAACGAAAACGCCTCAAAATTATCATGGGCCATGACGCCATGCCCATGGAAACAGAAAATGCGAAAATATACTAAAGGAATCACCATATTGGAATTATTTTTTCAGGGAATTTGAAACGAATTTGAAACCTGATACAAGTAAGAAACGCAGTATCTGCTTTGGATAACAATCATTCACGAGTGCAGTTGTTGTTTAGATTTCCGTAATTTCGTGATGCCGTAATGGCGTGATGTCTAGTCCATATTTTAATTGGCTCGTTTCGCAAAAGCACACGCGGAGAAAAAAACCTGCGATGAAGAAAGAAGTCACGTACATGTATATGTACAGCTAATTTCCAAATTTAAATTTCCATCATCCACTGTAGAAAGGGTAATTGGAAATTTGACAACTACTGCTGACACCAAAAGAGTAAAATTTAACTATGTTGAAGATCCATAAGAAAAAGTTTTAACTGGATCTTCCAAGGTTGGAATTTACCGTAGACAGCCACTTGAGGAAGAATGGTTTCCATAAAAAATAAAACCTTTGCGATGAAGGTTTTATAGGTACGTATACTTATTACATTGTACGTTCACCCTGCCCTCTATCGGCATTATTGAACCGATTGCCTGAATAGTGTATACTTGATCTTACGGAAATCTAAACAACAACTGCACTCGTGAACTTTTCAAAATGGGTTTAGGAAGGGCCGAAGGGGGAGCGATCATCTATACGTTCTAACACAGCTTATGGAAGTTGCACCCAGGAGGAAACGGAATCTGTACGTGGCATTCCTGGACATCAAGGGTGCCTTCGACAATGTGAACCGCACGCGACTGTGGAATCTGCTCCCGAAGTATGGGATATCAGAGGCATTGACTGCAGCGATACGAGCGCTGTATGACGGTACAGAGTACCTGGTGGAATGGGGGGAATATAAAACAGGGGGGACTGTGGTAAACAAAGGAGTGCGTCAGGGATGCCCACTTTCCTCACTCCTGTTTTTAGTGTACATCAACGAGCTGGGCATCCGACTGCAGGATACCCAGCTTGGGTACCGGATAGGGGACAAGAAGCTGCCAGGTCTGCTGTTTTGTGACGATGTTTCTCTGCTGTCGGAGTGCCCTGCGGAGTTACAGACCTTACTCAATGTGGCAGGGGAATATGGTGTGGACTTCGAGCTGCAATTTGGAGGGGACAAATCAGGGGTCTTGGTTATAAAGGGGGCGGATGAGGTCCCGCAGGACAGCAAGTGGACACTAAATGGTGTCGCTGTCCCCCGAGTCCCTGCGTATGAGTACTTGGGGGTGCTCATCAGCTCGGGGAAGAAGTATCTCGCACAAACAGAGGATAGGGTGCGGCTAAAGGCAAGCCGGATGGGGGGTTTGCTTCGCAAGTTAGCATTTCAGTCATACTCCCAGTACGAGATTATCAGGGGGGTCTGGAAGGGGGTGGGAGTACCCACGGTTACTTACTGTAGCGATGTACTTTGCTACACTCCCGAGTTACGCAGAGTGTTGGAGTGCAAGCAACGGGAGAATGCCCGGGCGGCCCTGGGGGCTAACAAATTTACGGCTGTGGAGGCACTCCAAGGGGAGATGGGATGGTCTAGTTTTGAGGCACGTGAGATGGTGAGCAAACTGACCTATCTAAGGCGACTCTGGGGACTGGACAAAACTTATCCAGCAAGACAGGTGTA
>JAQGAF010003510.1:0-17327 GCA_034687865.1 Kryphioiulus occultus
TATATAATCTGCGATTGCAATTCCAGTTGCATTTGTTTTGTCCAGGGGAAAAATGTATACTTTTGTTAATTTTTATTTTTTTCAGAAATTCAAATGAATTCTGTACTTTCCTCTTGATTATTAAATATATGGAATGTACATGCAGCTATCCATGTGGTTTTTTCTTGAGTTTAAGCCGTAAATATATTTATTTTCGCAACTTGAAAACGTTTATCAATCAGTTGCATATGTTTTGTCCACCACTGTAGGCCTACATGTATTTGGATACTCTCGTTTTCCGATGATTTGTCAAAAGGAGCTTATTGGGGTAGGCAAAAGGCAAAAAAAAAAGGTAGAAAAGAGGCAAACAAGAAATTTCCTGAACAAACATAGGTCGCACAAATCGGGACGTCAATAGGATTCATTATTTTTAAAGATGGCCATTTATATCGAGTCGCGTAAGAAAGAAAAAACGATGGAAGAAAACTGCTGGATTTCTATTTCGGTGAATTTATTGGCAACCAAGTACTGGGGATCATTAAGAAACGAGACAAAAGCTATTTACCAAAAGCAGAAGAAAAAAAAAGCGAAAATGATACAAATGTGGAGTGGGAAACTGAAAGGGAACCAAAATTGTGGAGAAAAGCGGATTTCACCAAAAAAAGGCAGTGCTGGCGGAGAAAATTAAAGTCGAATAACTGAATACGGCGAAATTAGCCACAATAACACACTAATGAAACATACATCAACTACAAATAGCGTCCAACTGCGACCCATCAATAGCTTTCAGGTAGGCCTATACAGGGAACTGCACGTCAATAATTGATACGGAAATGGTTCAAGCTGCAGCCGTCTTTATCCACAAATGAATTTCTAGGAAGCTTTCGTTCGAAAATAAGAAATTTATATGATGTTACCTCAGATAATCCGAAAATCTAGGAAATCCGAAATTAAATTTTTAAGGAATTTGTAGGCCTACAGCTAATTCGAATTTATTTATGGATCATTTTTAAAAGGGTGTCTGACCGAATCTTGATGTCCTAGGAATTATTGACACTATTTGGGAAATTTCCAGGTATATGAATTTTAAAACTACATTTTTATTGATCTAACGCATTTTCACATCAAAAAAGTTCAAATTACGTCATTAGCCAGCCATACTGTCGGGTCCCCATTTTTGCAAAAACATTCTTGATTTCTTTATTTGCTCTTTTCATTTGTGGACTTTTCCAAGAATTGTAACTCAGGCATGTGGCCAGTTGGTATACAATTTTTCATATTTTTTCATCACCATGAATCTTATATTTATTACATTTTTTCACATGAAAATTGATTTGTTTTTGACATTTTTTACCCAGAATTTGTGAAAAAATAGCTATTTCAAGAGCTATAAAAGTGCATCTCAAACTAAAGGAGGCGACCCACCTACGTATTTCAGCTCGCTTTTATAAAAAAACTATGGTGTAAAATTTAACATCAATGTTTAAAAAAACGCCGTAGGCGAATTTTTTTAAATGTACCAAAAATGGATTTCAAGTGTATTTGCCTGGAAACGATTTTTTAAGACACTGCATTATTTTCAAATGAGCGCCGCAGGCAATTTAAAAAAACTGATAAAAATAATAAAATCTCAGTACGTTTTTCATGAAATTAAGGGCTTGAATGGAGGGGAATTCCTCAGTTTTAAGCTGGATTTCTTGTGAAATTTATTTCCAATGAATTGTTTACATAAATTGACGTTTTTACCCAATTTTTTACTCACAATGGCCAAATACCTGATTTAACCCAACAACCTACTAAAAACTTGCCAAAATTGCCAAGTTCCAACCCCAACAATTTATCAGTTAGCATCTTGAAGGCAGGTCGCTAAAAATTTGCCAACTCAAAATTCATCTTATTGATCTGGCTTGTTCCAGCTGCTCCACAAACACGCAATATATTACGAGCACAAAGGTGAGATGGTAATCTTCGCATTCAGCAATATGGTTGAAAAATGCATTTCGCTCCCCACGCATATGTCACTGGGGATAAACAGCGTGAGAGATGTGCAGGAGCGAAATCATGCTTGGCCTTAAACGTGACATTTGCATACAATACACGGGGCATAAACATGACGAAACGACATCCAACAATGGCGAATTCTGAAAGCTAACTTCTCGATCACGTTCCCAAGTAGGTCCCTGCTCGCAGCCCTTCGAAGACAAGCCCACCCTACGTAAGCCTGAAAAATATATGCTCGCCAACAAACGCGAGCGTCAAATAAGCTCGTTAGCGAGCTTAATTTAACACCGTAGTCACATCATTAACTTAACTCGGGTTTTAGACAATAAATGGTTCGGAAACACGGTGTGGAAGAGCGCAACTTCCGTCGCTGCGGAGGGACATTAATTCTCCCCCAACTCCTCTCTCCAGGTCCATTGGTTCAATTTCGAAAACAAATATCAGCCTGACAGATTAAGCGGTCCCTCCTTATTAGGCACCACGCAAATGGCCCTTTGCCACCCGAGACATTAATATTAAGCGAGGATGGAATGCGGGCCATCGACCAGAGTTGCATGGCACCATTAGCATCCGGCTCTTGCTTATCCAAACATCTCATTTCAAACCAAACATATCATTTCATCAACATAAACATCTCGAAGATACAGGCAGCTACATCTGTTTCACGCTTGAAAGATGGAGTTTCTCAAAAATGGAACGAGTTATGGTGTCAGATATGGCGACCACACGCACAACCTGTCTAACCTAACATCCTTCAGGGTTCCCACAGTTTTTTGAGAACGAAATTCCCTGACTTTCCAGGTTTTTCCACGTCATTTTCGAATTTTACCATGAGCATGAAAAATCAACATTTCATTACCGTATTATATTTTAACTTTGTAAAGATATATATTATGTCTAGTAAAATGGTAAAAAAAATTGTACAGTAATGTGAACATTTGCAAACATTCGTAACTTTAATAAAAACTTAGTTGGAAGAGTAGGCTAACTTGTGTTTTCTGAACAGCTTTGGCAATTTCTTTATCAATTTACTAAGGTTGAAGGGAAATTCCCTATGCACAAGTTTAGTGCCTTCATACTACCTACCCTAAATGTCTGAATGGATTAACCCAACACAGCTACTTTGAGAATTTTTAAAGTGAAATATTTTAAACTAATTTGTTTTTAATATTTTCAAATGATGATTTAACGAGTTTATAGGCATATTTTTGTCAGTATAATTATGATCATAAAAATTCCAGGTCAAATTTTACATCTTCCCTGACTTTCCAGGTTGTGAGAACCCTGAAACATCTCATTTCAAACCAAACACATCATCTCACCAACACGAACATTTCTAAGATCAGGCAGCTACAGCTGTTTCACAATTGAAAGATGAATTTTCCCAAAAATGGAACGAGCATACATGTAGTGTCAGAAATGGCGACCACACGCATAACCTGTCTAACCTAACATCCTTGGGACGGGTGCTGAATACTAGTTTAGAGAGGTTGTACCAGAATGTCTATTTGATTTGGTATTTCAAATTCCATGACTTTTCCATGACTCCAAAAAAATTGTCCATGCCTATTAGAATCCTGGGCCGTTCAAATTTTATGTCATGGCTAAATACATGTAGCAATTTTCAGAAACATCATCTATCACTGTGGCGACATGATAATGTGGTCAAAAACACACCGTAGGCGACATTTTTTGTGGAAATAGGTGACAAATGAAGAATCTGAACACATATTTTGTGAATCAATAAAAAGACAAAAATCCCATGATCCTGTTGTAAATTTCATGACTTTTCCATGACCCTGATGTAAATTTTACGACTTTTCCATGACTTCCATGACAGGTTGACGCCCCGCATATAGAACCAGTCTCATCACAAGCAAAATTTCCTTCAACCGGATGCAAATTTCATCACTTTTCTATGACCTTGATGCAAATTTCACGACTTTTCCATGATTTCCATAACTTGAATTACTTTTTATAACTTTTCCATGACTTCCAGGACCGGTAGACACCCTGCACGTAGCACCTGTCTAGCCTAACATCATTGAGTCGGATGCCGAATATTACTTTAGAAAGGTTATACGTTTGGTGTTAGGAACAGGGCCTACTACGTGGAAACTGATTTTCTTAGCAATAGCAAGAATGACGTCCAAACAAATTCAGAACCCAGAAAACTTAAGAAAACTACTCCACGAAGTTCGATGCATTACCAAATTGCAGCTATTTTACCAAGCACAGTGCAATTTCATTTCACGATAAAAAAATTTAAATACAGCAAGTTAACTTAACCAGTTACATGTACCTGAGAAGGCGTAATTGCATACCAGAAAAAACTTTGGTTTTTATTTCATTCTTTAATAAATTATTATAAGTCAAGTATATTTTCCACCATCTAGAATGTGTCGTTTACTATAGAATGCTTTTTTTAAGTTTTAACATTTTCAATTAATTTATTAAAAAATAAATGTCAAAAATCCAACATTCAATGCGAAATTGATATTTGAACATTTGATGGCAAGCGACTTTTTTTATATACGTAAATGATGGAAGTTAAATTTAGCAGTTATGATTATGATAATTTAATAACGCATTCAATATGGACCAAAGTTGCGCCTAATTGCCATAGTTAATTGCAGTTGTATTTCAGAACTTCAGCGTAACTTGTGCAATTTCCTTAACTAAAGCTAATGTATTGGGGTAGAAAATTTGCACTTTTTTAAGGTAGAGTCTAGTAGTGCACCCAGCAACATGGTCATATTACAATTGTCATAATTGGGAAAGAGTGTGAAGACCTAACCATAATCAGCTAAAGTCGGAGTGGGTGCATTTTTAGTTGACTCCGACTCCAACTCCGCAGCCCTGTTATTTACACGTGTATTAGTCCGCCAATCAGAAAAACTGATGGATTCACACGTGTGCTTAGAATTGATGTAGGAGCGACATCTTTAACGCCGCCATTGCGCCCAGCGCCACCAGGTGTCGTCAGCGCTCCAGCTATAGGGGGGGGGGGGTTGCGTGGTGGGGGTGACGTTAATCATATTTACATGTCACCTCGAGATGCGCATTTACATGTTTATGGATGTTTGATTTGGTGGCAGGCGCACGCGAGGAGCTTGCTTACACGACAAGATACAGAAAACAATTTAATGGGGCTGCTCACGATGGTGAAAACCGATCAATAATGAGGGAAACAGCAACAAGAACGGGAATAATGAAAGCTCGTAGAAGGCGAAAAAACCCGACGCGACAGACGCGTGAAACCACCTGGAAAAAAACACACACACTGCGAAATCTGGAAACATACAAATGCTGTCTTTGCCATGGCCCACCTAGACAGTCACCAAAAAATGCTTCACAAAAAACCGTGTTAAGTCAGTTTAAATTGACTATCGTAAGGGACCGCTACAGACAGATGTGAAGGTCCGTTACCAGGGTTCCCACTCAATTTTTTTAACTTTCATGACGTTTTCCTGACTTTCCAGGTTTTTGGAAACAAAAATCCCTGACTTTATCAAAACTTTTCTAATGAAAAAATTAAAACAATTCACGAATTACTGATAATTTAATTAATCACTTTAACAACTGAAAATCTTGTGTTCTTTCTCAAATCAGCAATAGGGCATAAGATCTCTTAAGTAGCATCACAAATTCAATTCATCATTTGAGGTTATGGCAATTTAAGGCTGGCATTACGCCAATACAAATTTCCCTGACTCATGCGTGAGAATTTGAAGTTCCCTTCCCTGACTTTTCCAGATTTTGCAACACATAAGATGTGTAACAGATGTAAAGTCCCGTTACAGACAGAGATTAAACGCACCAAGTTTAAACAGGGTGTCTACTGGATTTGGCATTGCAAATTCCATGACTTTTCCACGAAGTTTTCATGACTTCAACATTTTTTCCATATCTGTTAGAATACGAGGCCGTTCCAGTTTTACGTCATGACTAAATAGTGATTTTAAGAAACATCTATCACTCGGGCGACATGATTATTGGATACAAACACGCCGTAGAAAAATTTGTAGCGGAAATAGATGACAAATGAAGAATTTAAACCCCGGTTTTTATGTTGTGAATCAATCAAAGGGAAAAATTCCATGACCCTGTTGGAAATTCAATGCCTTTTTCCACGACTTCCATGATCTGAATATCATTCAATGACTTTTACATAACTTCCATGGCCAATAGGCGAAATTTGTAGCGGTATAAGATGACAAATGAAAAATTTAAACCCAGGTTTTTTATGTTGTGAATCAATCAAAGGCGAAAATTCCATGACCCTGTTGGAAATTCAATGCCTTTTTCCATTACTTCCATGATCTGAATATCATTCAATGACTTTTCCATAACTTCCATGACCGGTAGACACATTGTTAAAGAAAGGTTGTAATGCAAAAATCTGTGTCCAGGGGGCGACACCTGACGGCCCAAACCGGAAGTCCGCCCGGATTCGCTGGAGATCCGATGGCCCCCGGGGGAGGTAGTTGGTGCTCACGCGAGGCACGGCAACCATTAAAACTGGGAACCAATTAAGAAATTTTAATTACGAAGAAATGCGCGAATGACGAAGTCGCCCCCTCAGTCAATACGACGATGATGATGATGATGATGATGAGCCCATTTTAATGACGCCAGAAGAAAAACAATGGCGAGATTTGGGAGAAGAGCACGAAGCCCTTGGAGCAAACGAAACGAGATTAAGGAATTAAGAGAGACGCCCGCGAGAGATAAAAGGAAAAATGCAAATGAGGAGATAAGAAACTCTCGTGAAATTGGAGGAGCGACCCTCCGCCATCTTGAGACTCGCATTTCCCTATTCGATTGCTATAGCCATAGGCCATTGGAAAACAGACAGCTCTTTAGGGGGACCCTACACGGTTAGTAATACTGTCAGTCACTTCACAATCAAAAGAAATGACAGTATGCGTCAATATTTTAGCGTCCCTACACCTACATGGTCAGTAAAAAGCTCAGTATCATCGTGGACTTCGTCGATTGAGGCTCTAAAGTACCACGGATCTAAATGAAATTAAGGCAAAAGTATATTTGGAGACTTACGAGGCTTATTTAGCGGTAATTTCAATACTGACTCGCAAACGGTGCGATGATGATTGAGAAAAACATGTGTGGCACGTCCGTCTTCAATGGCTGCTGGTGCAATACTGGCAGATTTACTGACGAACGCCCTTATACGGTCAGCATTACTGCCAATATCTCGATACTGACAGTAGTTCTCCGAAAATCCGGATAATCGTCATTATCGAACATGAATACATCGTTAATGCCCTTACACGATCAGTATTCATGTCCGTATTTGTCGAAACTGATAGTAATAATGCCCGTGTAGGGTCCCTAATTGGAATGGTGGCCATCTTGGAACTCTAGTACATGGTGAAATTATTTAAATTCACTAACAAGAATGGCCAGTATACATGTAGATGTTTGAGACTCAGTTGCCATTGTGGATCGAGTGACGTTGAAATTTCAAATTAAATTTTCGTTGAAAATTTTAACTGACCATGATGCCCAGCAGGCGCCATATTGAAGCTCGTAGTTCAATGTAAGATCTTGGAGATCGCAAACTCTGCATGCGGACAGGAATCTCAAACCAATTTTAATGGCAAATTTTAAATGGTGCTGGTTTCAACTTTGCCAAACGCTGCGAGATCCTGGAGAAATATCATCTTAACCCTTACTGAAGAAATGAATTTCTGAAAATTACATTTCAAATTGCACTTTTGATTCATTCAGTGTTATGAATTTATCAATTAATTTTTAAAATTGGAGTATCTCAAACTAAAATGAATTTTGAAATTGAAGTTTGCCTCAAATTATGCATTCGAAACAGGCGCCATATTGGAGTTCCCAAAAACGCACATTGCCAGGTTCAAATGAAAAATTTCACCCCTGCGCGTCAATTGCCAATTAAAAATGCAAGACGACGCCGTTTTGGACTCAGCGCTGCCGGCCGCATCATTTAATATTAAGTGAAATCGCGTGTCGGCTCGGAGGGGAGTCCCAAGATGGCGGCGGTCGCAAATGGGATTTCCCTGTCGTGTTGCCGTTTAACGGCAGCGTCGAAAAAAAGCTGTCATAAGCCCCGATGACATTATTTGCGAAACCTTCGGTTAATATAATCGTTTAAATAGGCGCCATTATCCCAGTCCTCCGCCACTGAGTGGGGGTGACGAGCTAATGGTCTCCCAACATGGCGACCAGGGGGAACGGGCAAATGGCACGCGTCGTGTGCAGATTAAATATTGACACGCACTACGGAAAATCCATAAACATTCTCCTTGCTTTTGCGGCGCTAACGACGCTCCAGCACGGAAATGGCTGCCAGCAAACATGGGGGTCCCCCCCCCCTCCGGTTCCCCCAGATAACGAATGGCCGGTACACGAAGGTAAACGCACCGAGACCCCCATACTTCACGCCTGGCTTCGTGTCGATTGCCAGATAGGCTGGCACGCAGCTCCGAAGAATTTGCTAATTCTCGAAAACCACTTGAGCAAGGCGAAAACGTAAGCGAGAAGCGACTTCTGGGGGTTCTGAGGTGAGGACGTGCAAGAGGGGGGTAAGGATCTGACCAAGGGGTGGCAACTCTTCGAAATCGTGTATACTTCAAGGACTTCAGTGATGTCATAGTAGACGACAATTACGTCAGAGCAGCCGACAAAGTCGTAGAGTAGAAATTCTGTAATGGGGACGTTCGAGTGTTATATTGTGTGGGGTCACCAGGGGTGTCAAATTACGACACATAGTGACAGAAGTGAGAAGGATTGGCCAAAAACAATGAGGTCGTCATTTAATTATGATGGACACCGTGACGGTAACGTTGCAGTTAAGGTGACGGTGCGGTTACCGGGACCGTTACAATGACGGTGCAATTACCATGACGGTTATTGATGCGTTTATGGTGCACGTGACTGTTATGGGAACGGTTAGGAAACCGTTACCATGACGGTGAGGGTGTGGCTATCGTGACGGTAACGTTGTGGTTATGGTGACGTTTGCAGTTACTGTACAGTTTACTGTGACGGTTACAACAACGGTTACCATGACTTTAGTGCGATTGCAATTAATGGTTTCAGTGGGATTTCAAGGACTTTAATGACTTCAATAGACTTCAACCAACATGTACATCTGCCTTCACATGTTGCCAACCACTTGACTCAAGGGCTACCCATAGTTGAGTAATCGCTAATTCGGTGAACACATCACACGTAACTCACCAAATCGCCCTAAAACGTAAGGGCGCGTAATGGCATCCGACCTGAACTACAGACTCAGTAGATATCAAAATAGGATTGGATTCTTACCTAGAAAAGAAAAAAAAGAAAATGCATTAGATAATTATGCGACTAACCATAACAAAGTTGGGTACATGTTAAATCTGGAATACATGTGTCGCGAAACTTTTTGCAAGCAAATCAAATTCGGAACATGCATCAAATAACGCCAATTAGATTATTCGTCAAGTTTCTTTCACTTTATAGGCTACCAAATATTAGCATGTTCATGATGATACGTGCACAGATGAATCTGTCCAACTACTGTCAGGTACTTGTCCCAACGTTGGACCCATGTTACATCTAACACATGGTTCGTACCCAAATTCGCAAATTAATTTCCCTGACTTTCCCTGACAAACCCACGTAATTTCTCTGATATAAAAATAAAGTTTGCCGGATTCAAAATCATTACTTACTAAGACATTGTTGCAACTGTACAAATGTCTGGACAATTCCATTGTTAGAATGCTCAATTTAAACGTTGTTTCTTTTTTAGCAGGTCCATTAACTCTAGTGCAATTGCATCTTAGTCAAACTGGCAACTGATAAATTCCCCAACCCTCAAATGCAGCTCAGACCAGTATTCCTATAATAAATTTCCCTGACTTTCATTGACAATTTTTCTCTTCCCCTGACATTATCTGATTTTCCATGTGGGTACGAACCCAGTAATACACCTCAATAACCTGATTTTCGATAATTTTTGCATTGCTTTTTAATGGTCCCACAAAAATTGTAATTCATCAAATTAATAAAAAAAATGTGAGCAAGTATTTCCGTTGTTTTGTCCAACTACTGCACTGTACTGTATATTGATGGAGTAGTATGTCCAGGAGGGCGGGTGAGGGGCTAGCAATTTGAGATTATTTTTCAACAAATCTCCCTCCCTCAGTCCATTTTCCATGAAATCCAGGTCAATTTGATTGGAATTTAGTCGGGTCAATGTCACGTGGTCTAGCAACGCGGAAGAAAACACGAAGTTTTTATGGACAACGAGCATTCGCAATTAGGCATTCCCAGGGCACCCTCACCCCCCACCCCCTCCTTTATTAATTTTAATACAGGCTGCAATAGTAATGAGCTGAAATGGCTTTCACAACTGAACGTAACTGTCCAGGATGCCGTGGTGGGGAGATGATGCATGGTGGGCAAACACGACACAATGCAAACAGCCCCGAACATGCCAAAAATCGATAACAGCACGGCTAGTGTGTGCAGGTGGGGGTTGCAAAAAAACAGGGTTATTAAAAGGTGGGGAAACAAAAAGGAGCGACTTTGACGATTCCAAGTTCCAGCACTGGAAATTGGAGCCATTCCACAGCTAATTGCTATTTTCAATCAGGTTGAAGGGACATATGGTTCATAATAAAAATTTGCAACTCAATTTCCCTGGTTTTCCCTGACCAAATCTGATTAATTTCCCCGACTTATCAAATAAATGTCACGTGTAATTAGAATTGACTTTTATCTGCAGAGCTACGGTTAACTGTATTTTTCTGTCAGGATGACTTGCTAGCCAAATCTTCGATTGAATTACCCTGACGTTTCCAGGCTTCTCTGACAATTTTTTTTGGAAAACTTCCACGCAACTTCAAGAAACAATTTTTTACAGATTTGATCCGAGCAAATGTATCATATGGTGGAAATTTTAGAAATTATAGATCAGATCACGAAATGATGGAATAAGCCAACAATTTTGTAAGAAGAAATAATACCATTAATAATTAGGAGACTGTCATAGACGAAATTTTTGAAAAATTACGAGAAATATTGGATTTTTAATGTATTATTAATAATAGACAGAAATTTCGTACGAAATAAAATAAATACGAAAATTAAATCACATTTCGTAAGTACATGCACATTTTCGTATTTCGTAAAAACAGTTAGGGAAATTTCGTAAGGAAATACCCCAAATCAGAAATAACGATGTGCGACCATACATATAGTTCTGCTATATCCCTATTAGTCCCTATTGGTAATAAATAACCATCAACAGGGATTTATTTTATGAAAGTCCCCATTGCTGCGATCACAATGTTTTCTACGCATGCGCACCTTTTCTTTTTATGCTATGATTTCGTACGAAATGTATAGTTTTCGTAACATTCCGCCGAAAACACATTTTTGGCCGAGGAAATTTGCCATGGTCAAAACGTAACATTTCGTATGAAATTTCCCTAACTGTCTAATGATGCGAACACTAGTGGTTGAAACCACTAGATCTCAAACACTGCATTTTTGAGGACTTCTTTGAAATATTAAAAAAATCGTCATAATTAAGGAGACGCAGTAGGCGAAATAATTTTAACAAAAATAATGCATTTAGGGTGAATTTTTCATAAGAAAAATTAATGATAATGACAATAAATGATAGTGAAAACGCCGTAGGCGAAGTTTTTAGAAAAAGTATATCACAAATATAGCTTTTCTAATGCTTTTGATGAGATACTTATACCAATCAAAATAGTTGTGCCACAACAAATTTCCATACATTATGAATTTCCCTGACTTAATGGTCAAAATGTCAACATTTCCCTGCCTTTCCCTGACGGTATGAACCCTTTAATCAGGACAAGTTTTGGTGCAAATAAATGAATATGAAATTGAGAATACTGATAGAAAATTGTTGAAATTCTCGAAGATTTCTTTGAAATCATGGAAGAAAATTTGATAAACAGAGTGAAATTTTTGGCGAAAAACCCAAGAACTTCAGTTTTTCTGCATGACGTCGATCTCGTCATTCTCGACCTGACCCGAGCTTCCTGCTGACCCTTGACCTTTGCAGGAAACCGAGCCCGTTTATCGGGAATCAATAAGCTCACGCAGAAAGGACAGAAATTTCCAAAAAAATATATAGAAAATATCGGTTTTTTTTTCATAATCTTCCAGAAACGCATGCCTCGTTTAACGTTTTCTTACTTTTTAGCAGCTTCGACTTTTGTTGGCAAAAAGAAAAGACCAAGAAAAAACATGTGGTATAGGAACTAAGAAACTATCGTACAGCGGTGAACAAAAATCGTCGAATCTTCAAAACGAAATATATGTCGATAACATCGAAATGGATGTGATGTGTCGATGATTGTTCACATCGTCTTAATTACAACATTTCTAATTTCGTTGGTAGTAGACACCCTGTACGGGAATTTTATATTCAATCTGGAAAACCTGGAAAACTCAGGGAATTTTGAATTGAAACCTGCAATTTTTCATTACCAAAAACTGCATTTTGTGTTAGTTCGTTATGATTCTGAGAAATCAGCACACAAGTTATTAGACCTAATAATCGATTCTACCATTCCCCTAAAATTCGGTTACGTAAAATTCGGTTACGTAAAATTCGGTTACGTAAAATTCAGCATTTGTAATTATGTTTTTCTAAAAATTAACTTCAAGTACATCTGAGTTAATTTCCATTGTGACTGCTAATTTTTGAATAGGAAATTCCCTGAGTTTTCCAGGGTCATGTTCTAATTTTTCCAGGTTAAAAATATATTTTAATGACTAAATGTGTACCAATTCTACTGAAAACTATTTAGTAATAATAATAATAACATTTTTTGAAAAACTGAATCTCAAATGGTAGGTTTTAGGGAAATGGTAGAATAGATTATCAGGTCTAAAAATTGACAAAATGGGCAAAAATGGCAAATTCGATAAAATGTTTAAAAATAACAAAATGGTTTGTTATAACGAACAAACAGAAAATGCAATTTTGATAATGAAAAATTTCAGGTTTCTATTCAAAATTCCCTGAGGTTTCCAGGTTTTCCAAGTTGAATGTAAAAGTCCCTGAGATTTCCAGGTTTTCCAAGTTGAATATAAAATTCCCTGAGGTTTCCAGGTTTTCCAAGTTGAATATAAAATTCCCTGAGGTTTCCAGGTTTTCCAGGTTGAATGTAAAATTCCCTGAGATTTCCAGGTTTTCCAAGTTGAATGTAAAATTCCCTGAGGTTTCCAGGTTTTCCAAGTTGAATGTAAAAGTCCCTGAGATTTCCAGATTTTCAACTTGTTCTATACTGGAAACCCTGGAAAACTCAGGGAATTTTATATTTAACTTGAAAACTTGGAAACCCCAGGGAATTTTATATTCACCTGTAAAAACCTGGAAAACTTGGAAACCTGGAAAATTCTTTGAGGTTTCCAAGTTTTCCAGGTTTTTACAGGTGAATATAAAATTCCCTGGGGTTTCAAAGTTTTCAAGTTAAATATAAAATTCCCTGAGTTTTCCAGGTTTTCCAGGTTGAATATAATATTCCCTGAAGTTTCCAGGTTTTCCAGGTCGAATATAAAATTCCCTTAGTTTTCCAGGTTTTCCAGGTTGAATATAAAATTCCCTTTAGTTTTCCAGGTTTTCCAGGTCGAATATAAAATTCTCTTAGTTTTCCAGGTTTTCCAGGTTGAATACAAAAGTCCCGTACAGGGTGTCTGCTAGCAACGACCTTACATATGCTATAAGTAAGATGACGTTAATAATTCATCAACACGTCACATCCTTTTCGATTTTATCGACATATATTTCGTTCTATACGTCCGCCATTTTGTGTTTTTTTTGTCCCATCCCTTCACCTCAACGGCTTCTCATTGGCTATTTATGGCATCGACTGACTGAGGACGCAATTTTCTCTTTCTTGGTGTTTTTTTCGACCTTCTATTATTTATGACATTTCTATGGATACGGTAACGAACTGACCCCATTCAAGATTGGTCACGTGCTAGGCGGAAGTGACGTCATCGAAGACACCCACATTCTCACTTTTCACGAACAAACAGCGCCAGCTGTAACGAAATATCGCTATAACCGACCAAAACCGGATATAACGAAATAAGACCAGCTGTAATTATACACCAACAGGTGTAACGAAACGTCACAATCGCCCAAGCAAACATTAGTTATAAAAATCGGATATAACGAGGTATCGCTGGCGAAAACGAAGCACTGCCAGCATTATAAATTAACGGAAACCGGATATAACGAAATAGGGCCAGCTGTAACTAGACATCAACTGATATAACGAAACGTCATGCTCGCTTAACTAAACATCAGTAACCAGATAATAATAAATTCGGATATAACGAAGTATCGCAAGCCATAACGATGCATGGTCCAGATATTATAATCCAACTAAAACCGGATATAACGAAATATGAGCCACTGTGACTAGACATCAACTATAAACAAAAATCGAAATTGTTTATGCAAACATTAGTACCTACAATCGGATGTAACGAAGTACCGCTGGCTATAACGAAGCACAGCCATTAATAGACCTGAAAACTAACTGAAAACGGATATAACGAAACGTCATTGTCGTTTAACTAACCATAGCTATAACGAAACGTCACACTCGTTAATCTAAACATCAGTAACCAAATAATAATAATAATAAAATCGGATATAACGAAATATGAGCCGCTGTGACTAGACATCTCCAACTATAAACGAAAGTCGAAATTGTTTATATAAACATCAGTACATAAAATCGGCTATAACGAGGTATCGCTGGCTATAACGAAGCACAACCATCAATACACTGTAAATCAACCGAAACCGGATATAACGAAACGTCATTGGTGTTTAACTAACCATCAGTAGCTAAAATCGGATATAACGAGTTATCTCCAGCTATAACGAAGGGCATTAGTAAGTCAAAAAGAAGAGGGCGCCCCCAAGCGGACGCTAAATGAGCTACCAAAATGGGGACGAGATGTTCCAGAATCTCGAAAACCGGAAGCAGTTTAAAACCGTTCTTTTTTTCGATAAACTAACTTTTTTTTGTCCCAACTCCCATCTGTTTACTATCGTTTATAAATCGAGAGCTGTTTTACTCCCAAATAAAAACCAAAGGTTTTTTTTAATTCGAGAATAAAAAAAACCTTTGCTGACGTCATCGCCATTTTTTTCCAATACCGGAAGGAACGGAAGCGCAACTCGCACAAAAACAAAAACAGATGTCGAACATTTAGAGAAAACTGGGGCAAAGCTGAGATTCTGGCAAAGGGAAAACCGGTTATAACGAACTTCCTGATACACTGTACCATGTTCTCTAACTGATTTGAACGACGTTCACCCGGATATAACGAAATTTCGCTCTATTTGGCTATAACGAAATGTCGTCACATTAACGGATGTAACGAGATTTCACTATAAACTACATGCATCGACATAACGAAATTTCGCCATATCACCGGATATAACGAAATTTCGTCACATTAACGGGTGTAACGAAATTTCGCTATATTAAGCTATAATTTCGTTATACATTCACGTACGTACAAACGTTCTCCAAACCTGTTTATAGCGGAATTTCGCTATATTTTGCTATATGCAATGAAATAACTGTAAAAACGAAATTTTCGCTATATCCATCTATATTTTCACTTCATGTACAACAGTGCTCCAAACCTGCTTATAACGAAATTTCGCTATATCTAGCCATATTTTCATTGCATGTATAATTACCAAGGTTCTCCAAACTAGCTTATAACGAAATTTCCCTGTATTTTTGCGATATGCACTGAAACAATTGAAATAATTGAAATAATTGAAATAACGAAATTTCGCTATATTTAGCTATATTTACACTTCATGTACAACAGTTTTCCAAACCTGCTTATAACGAAATTTCGCTATATTTTTGCAAAATGCACTAAAATAACCGAAATAGCAAAATTTCGCCATATTACCGGATATAACGAAATTTCGCTGTATTAAGTCATAATTTCGTTATACATTCACGTACGTACCAACGTTCTCCAAACCTGTTTATAGCGAAATTTCGCTATATTTTGCTATATGCACTAAAATAACCGAAATAGCAAAAGTTCGCCATATTACCGGATATAACGAAATTTCGCTATATTTTGCTACATACACTGAAAAAACTGGAAATAGCAAAATTTCGCTATATTCAGCTACATTTTCCTTTTACGTACCAAAGTTCTGCATGGCTGGTTATAACGAAATTTCGCTATAGCTAGTTATATTACGGCGAAATTAGAGCGCCAAAACAAGGACCATTTCGGGAGGCTTTCGCTAAGGAACGCCCCGAGGGCCGAAAGCAGCGCCGTTTCCGGAAGTCGTGGAAACGAGCACCGGAAGTAGGCCATTTGCACGTTTTCCATGCACGAGATAAGCGGGGCCTAATCTGCGGGGCTAATTTAGAAGACTGTTTTCTTGTTCACTCAAATTCAAACTGACGTTAGGTGGCGCCATCTATACCGTCTTCATTAAATCCAGCTGATTAAATCAAGCTAGGAAACACGTTAGGGTGGGAGGAGCGACTCCACCCTAATTAGCATACGACGGCAGCTAATCATCGCTTAATTATATGTTTGGGGGTTGTCCATTGGGGTTAATTAGAACAATTAGAACGTTCGAATGACGGACACCCCACGCACCCATACGGCCAATTAGTCAACGAGGTTTTTTTTGTCATTTTTTCATGCTTTTCTAATTGACCCGTAGCAAAAAACCCGCCCAAAGTGGCGTAACCATTGACGTAAGCCCCACCCCCTTCGCCACTTTCCGGAGGTGTCCGCCGTCTCTCGCGTCGCATCGACCGCCGCCTAATAATCGATATCCGCTCGCTGCTCCACTTCCGTTTCTTCCAACACGTGGTCGAGCAAACGCCGTTGCCAGGCCCGAGTGCGAAACGAAATTTTGAAGAAAAAAAAAAAGTCGGCAGGAGCGGAATCGATCCGTCGGAATCCGAGACGAAGCTGCGGCAAACGCGGATCCAACCAGCCGTGCTGGAAAGTAAAGGGGACAGCGAGGAACCTTCAGCATTAAGCTGGTTTTGAGCATTTGCTCAATTTTAACAATATTGCGAAAGTCCAAGGATTTAGACTTAAAACCATCAGAAATGCACATTTATGTTCAGATATACAAAGCGTACAATGTAAGTCAACATTACGAAGGTGATGCTCAGATGTAAGTCAGCATTACGAAGGTTATGCTCAGATGTAAGTCAACATTACGAAGGTTATGCTCAGATGTAAGTCAACATTACGAAGGTTATGCTCAGATGTAAGTCAACATTACGAAGGTT
>JAQGAF010003511.1:0-17320 GCA_034687865.1 Kryphioiulus occultus
AAAATGGAGAAAATGAAGCTTTAAGTCAAAAATGGACAAAATGGAGAAAATGAAGCTTTAAGTCAAAAATGGACAAAATGGAGAAAATGAAGCTTTAAGTCAAAAATGGACAAAATGGAGAAAATGAAGCTTTAAGTCAAAAATGGACAAAATGGAGAAAATGAAGCTTTAAGTCAAAAATGGACAAATTGGACATAATGAAGTTTTTCGTCAAAAATGGACAAATTGGACATAATGAAGTTTTTCGTCAAAAATGGACAAATTGGACATAATTAAGCTTTTGGGCACAATGGACAAAATGAAGCTTTTGGACAAAGTGAATAGAATTGAAAAAAAAAATAAAACTTGTGGTGAAGTGGTCAAAATTGAACTTTTGGGCAGATTGGAGAGAATAAAACTAATGAACAAAGTGAACGGAATAAAACTTTTGGGCAAGGTAGACAGCAATGCGGCAAGGTGACCATTGTATGGTCACAGATTGAGAATCGATAGAATGGACTAGGTACCTTAATGCCAGTGATAGGACCGTCATGGCCGCTAAAGACCTTGAGCAGTTTGGTTGAGTGCAAATCGTACATGTACACCTGGTGGTCGGCGCAACCTACCAAAGCACGACAATTGTCGTTGGCAATGCACATGCTCAGCACCTTGAAGTAGTTTTAACAGAAAAAATATTATAAAATAGTGCACTCGCGTTCATACGAATTAAATACGGTACATGTATTGTATTTGGCGATTAATCGATAATCTGTCATAGAAAAGTGTTAAATTATTCAAAATAATACTAAGTGTACGGAATTGAAACAGTCAACTAAATCTTTTTCAAATAAATTAAACAAATACGTTAAGCGCCAAGCGATTTGCCCAAGCATACTCTAAATGGCGCTAGGATGATATCTTTGCGACTGGCTTCCCTTAAAGAGGCTTTACCCCATTGTCTAGTTGCTACCAGTGATTGCCCATATTCAGGCGCGTCTTCAAATATACGAAGAACTGGAAATGAATTTCAGAAAGGATGTTCTATTTTTATTGAACAAAGCGATAAGGGCGTGTATCTGCATCTGTATAAAACCAACTGCATAGTTTGCCTTCTGGAGATGTACAGTGGTTTCTTTGTAGCTCTTTGATACATTCTCAGATAGTGTTCACTAATTAAAGATTCTGGATTAATATTTGCACATGCATAATGTGAATGAGAGGGACAGACTTAAACAGACACTGGATGTCACCACAACATGAAGATTGCTTTTAACAGAACGGTCTTGCTATCTGATGACAATTAATTTTTTGACAGTTGCGGAGTAGGTATTTAAATTTTAAAGTTCTACAGCTCCTTTCGTCTTCAAATGTAGATCAGGGCAAGTTGCAGAGTTGTGACGCATTTTGGGAGATTCGTAACATGTTCTAAAAATTGTACTCGAAATGCTCATGGACTTTCAAAGCACTGTTTTATAGCTAGTCGCACAATTTTCTCAGATTATAACAATGACAGTTTTCCTACCAGTGCGGATTTGAAATCCAAGTTATACATTTGATAAAAATAAGGCTCCTTTAATAAACCAGAATACTTTTAAGGGCAAAGGGTACACGACGATCGATAAGCTATCGATGCCTGTAGGGTAGACGTGTAGGAGCATTACTGATTAAGGCTAGCAGTGTAGTGTTATCTGGGTACCTGCTACTTACTTGGGAGTTATGTCCATCCAGAGTGTGAATTTCTGAGCCTGTGGTCAGCGACCTCAAGTACAACCTGTTGTCTTCGCACGCGATCAATAGGAATGTGCGGTCGATTGAAACGTCCATGTTGATCACGGGGCACGGGAACAACAACGTGTTGAGCAGGGTGAAATTTTCCAAGCTCCAAACACAAACTGCGTTGTCGGCAGCACCTGAAGGCAGAAAGACAAGCCTTTGACAAAAGCGAAATTTTACCAAATGTGTTGACTGACCCAAACATTTCCAAATATTCTCATTCCTTAACTTTAAATTGAATGGCTCTATTTGAAGGAAAAATAACTGATGTAGGAGTTTTTTTCTTCTCAAATTCACCTCGCCAGGTTGTAAAATTTCTAATGGCCTATTGCTCTTGCCACCCACTAAAGCGGACATCGTGCCTACGTTTCTAATGTAGCAAAAGTTTGAATATACAGGGTGATAAGTGTTCTCATCATTACAAGAATTAACTTAAAAAAAATGCGGTAACAAGGATAGCAGCTAGATGACACATGTATTTAATCCTTTATTTTGGATAATATTTGACATCATTTAAAATATTTCAAATCGAATATTTCAATGCTCTTGCCATTTCACTAATGCGGACATATAGCAAATGTTTGAATAAACAGGAAGATCAGTGTGCTCCTCCTTACAAGACTTAACTTATAAAAAATATGGTTACAAGGATAACAGAGGGCACATGTATTTAATCCTGTAGTTCGGATAATATTTGAAAATATTATTTAGAATAAGTAAATCCTACAAATTGAGGGAAGCAATGTATGACCACCTTATTTGACCTTGCATTTATCCTGCATTGTGGACCTTTTTTTTGCAATTAATATTTTGAATAGGTAATTCCTATATTGAGATAAGCACTGTATCACCACCCTGTAATCCTTTTTAACTTGCGTTTTGCATTTATAACAATTTTCGAATATGTAAATCCATATCCCGCAATTAGCTTAAAATTGGGTTATTCGCCCTGGATTTTTCATTTTCGCTCAGAGATGGCGCCATATGCCACAAACTTGTGCAAAAAATATCAGTAAATCAACGCAGTATTTTTCAAAACCATTGTCATGAGTTTAATATACACATTATTTTCAGGTGAAAATTATTTTTTCCAGACAATGCTCATCATAATGCGTAATTTCAGGAGCATTTTCACATCGCATGGCTGCAATGGGGAAATTATTCGTAAGATTACGTTGGTAAAGTTGACATTTTAATGATCATTTTATGGGTTTTGAAGCACTAGGACTTTAGGTGAAGCCATGGTTAACCCCTTGACTCTCACCACCAGATGGCACTACAGCTAGGGGGCAAAACAGCCAGCTATTAACTACCGATGCTCTAATTAAAACCTGGGGTTAATGATTCAGGTGACATAATTTACAACACGGCAATGAAACACTAATTGAGATCATATTTTAAGTACTGCGATAACTGCGCTATGGACCATTAAGCAACTGAGCATGGCTTAAAGGATGACCATGAACGACATGTCTCCAGTAACAACACTGGTGGCATGGAAACACTAGTGGGAAGTGCTAGAACAGTAGCTGACCGGTAATGAGAATGTCGACATCATTAGCCACTGCCAAACAGGAAATCATCCCTCGATGATGCTCCAATTTGTAAACAACTTTGCCGGTTTCCATGTCGGCAATTAAGACACGACTGTCTTCTGATCCACTGATGATCAAGGAGTCGTTCTGGGTGGTGGATACGCATGTCACGGTGGCGATGTGTTCGCTGTTGATGAGAAAACACGAGTTTCTTGAAACTGATACCTACTGACCCTATAATTATCAAAGTTCGATTAGTGAAATTCTATTAGGTTGGTTAAAAAACAGATGGACATGTAATGGGGACCCTACACGAGCATTATTACTGTCAATTTCAACAAATACTAACCGTAATTTCGATCGTGTAATGGGTGCAGTACTGATGGATTGATGTTTTATTCTCATTAGTAAAGATTACCCGAATTTTCTGACTGTCAGTATCGTAATAATGACGGTAACACTGACATTTTAGGGTTCGCATATGCAACTTGTATGTTATTCATGTACCTGAAATGGTCCATACAGCGGTGTGTTCCAAGAGCCAACAAATTTTAAATTGTTTTTACAATTTCGAAAATTAAAGAGATTCAAGGTTCCCAGGTTAAAAATTTGATATGTACTTCCCTGACCTTTGGACTTTCTCATCGACCAATATCAATTGAAAAGAACCTGCTCTTGAGTGTTTTTAACTAGTTGCCATTGACTAGGATGGTATTTGAATTTGTATAATGAAGGAATTTGCATTCCATCAAAGTATCTAAGACTCGGTTCCCCAGAGATAACATTTTCAACTTCCCTGACTTTTTCCAGGTTTTAAAGCAATTTTCCCCGACCACCCTGACTACTTAAAACGAAAAAAATTGAATGTGGCGATGTAAGGAATGCGGCATATTTGTTGTTTATTATACTGTATAAAAACAGGAGATTGAACACCAATTTTCATTAGGAAACTACAAGTTTACATTAGCTTTTTAAATTGATGACTTTATTAATTTCTTCCACATAATTGCTTGTCATCTCTTGATTCGCTATTGATGAGTAAACACCAGTTTTTTTTTAAATTGACTGACCCTATATTTATCGAAGTTCGATTAGTGAAATTGTTTAAATTTTGTAAAAAACAAACAAACGGGTGAACAAGCAATCCTAAATGGTATACATGTAGCTGCAATCATCCATACAGCGGAGAGTAGGCCTACTTAGAGCCAACAAATTTTAAATTGTTTTTACAATTTCAAAAGTTAAGAGCTTCAGGGTTCCCAATGTTTTGATAACAGCACGCACTCCCTCACTTTCCAAGGTTTCCCAGGTTAAAAATTTAAAACTTCCCTGACCTTAGGGCTTTCCCATCGACCAATAGCAATTGAAAAGAATCTGCTCTTGAATGTTTTTAACCAGTTGCCATTGACTAGGATAATACTTATTGAATTTGTATAATGAATGAATTCGCATTACATCAAAATATCTGTGACTGGATTCCTCAGCGATGACATTTTCAACTTTTCTGACTTTTCCAGGTTTAAAGCAATTTTCTCTGACCACCCTGACTACTGAAAATTCAAAAATTACATGCAGTATATTGGTTGCTTATTCTACTGCATAAAAGCAGGAGACAGAACACACATTTTCATTAGGAAACAGCAAGTTTAATTTTCTTTTTAAATTGACGATTCCTGACCTTTTCCAAGTAAATTAATTTCGCTGCCCTTTCTAGGCTTTTCCAATTTCCCTGGTATTTCCGTGACTTTCTCAGGTTTACCATTCAGTTACAAATCCCCGAACTGGAATGAATTTTAGATTTATCTGCAGTTCTCTTTTTTTGCATTGGTTTTTATACCAAGTTACTAGTTTGCAAACCGACCCAGTCAGTAAAAAATTTGAAATATAGCTTAAGTTGCGTTCGCATCCTTTCAAACAATTTGTTACTGGAATATTTAACAGGATTTTAAAGTAGGATATTTATAACATAATATTTGGTGACATTTTCACAATATTATATTACAAACATGAATACTGCCAGGAAACAGGATCGACTCGTCAGCAACATCAGGTTACAGTTAAGTTCAGCCTTAAACAATTGCCCACTCCAGGACACGACCTGCTCTGGTCAAGCTCAGACCCAGACTGCCCATGAGAACTATTAATTTAGATTTTCTGCGCTAATATTATCTCTTGCCTCGTTCGTGATTTTTTCTTTAAGATAATTTAAGTAATTGTTGAAAATCCCGCGAATTTAAGTTGTTCTGAACACGAGGTTTTTTTAAAAAAAAAAGAAAATGCTAAGTCTTGGACTTGCCTAATCCGATGTCGAATTCCACACGTCTGGATATCCCAAACAATGGTCGTGGTGTCCTCGGATCCGCTGATGAGGTATTTTCCAGAATTGCTGACGTGCAAGCACACCACCTTCCCATAATGCCCTGCAAGTGATCAGGAAATCAGTCTTAATCTGATCTCTTGAAACTCTCATAATCCAAAGACATACTGTACATGTAGCTACTATACCAGTAAACGTCTTTAGGAGTTTCCTAGATGGCAGACAGTGCATGTGAATGGCCTTTTCTCTGTCACTGCTGATGACCGCTTGATTATCCGGCGACAGCACGAATGAGGTAACCCCTTGTGGACATGAAAGAGTGCTGACGGATTCCGGAACCGGATTCCATACCCACGTGTTCATGGGCACCAAGAGTGGCTCTTCAGTGGTATCGCACCACTCCATGGCCTGGGTCACCATGGCTTCGATGGCTTCTAGAGGCACCTCTATCAAACAAGGAGAAACTAAGTGAGGAGCAATTATTGGCCCCTGAACCAGTGGGAGGTTTTTGTGAGGGTATGATGGTTGAAGTGTGGTCATCACAAATCATGACCCCCGTGTCAGCTTTCGTTATTATTTTCAGATCTCCCCAAGATAACATAATCACAGACTGAAAAAATGTCGAATGGAGGCAAATTTAAGTTCATCAAATATGACACCCACACAATCATATTTGTTCCAAAATAAGCAACTACCATACATGAATTGTTGAGTGTTACACTGGATGACAAATTGACTTTGGCGACAGCGTTTGGTTACCCTTCCCCCTTTATCGTCATTAGTAGTCATCATTTGACCAATTCTCTCTCCCCCTAATACTGAAGATACATCAAGGAAAAACGCGATAATTAAAATAGACCTGGTATATAAACGTGGTGACTTAGTACGCGGGTGAACAGACTGCTTTTCACGGTTTCTGCAGTGGATCTTGGGAGCACGTACTGGTAACATCGCGGTTTCCGCCATTTTCTAGTTTGGTGTGTCTTCAGTATAAGATGATGGCAATACTTGATCGCTCCCTACAATCGCATACGCTCGTAGGTAGTTTTTACACCTGAACCACATTGTCGGATACCCTGTATGCAGGGTAAGAGGTTAAAATGAAAATGGAAGTTTTGAGGGAAAACATGCATTTAAAAGATGCAAAGTTGAAGTTTTGCTCAAGCAGTATTTTGTCGTTACACATTTTTGAGGATTGAAGATGAAATGTTTATGAAACTTAATTATAATAAATTCGTCACTATTCCACACTTTACTTCTAGGATTATTAGTAGACGACAACAACACAATCTGCTACTCCTCACTCCACAAAACACTAATGAAATAAGACCCTAATTCATCAAGCTCTTCATTCTTCACTCCCCAGTTCCTCATATATATTCATGAAACAAGGAATCCTCAATACGTCAGTTATCCATCAGATGCAGCAATTCTTCACACACCTCAAGCTTTATGAAATAGGGCCCAGAACACCAAAACTTTCTTACCTCCATAGGGCCGAAGCAAGGAAATGACCACTGGTGCGAACTGTAGGGGGTTTTTGCACAGGATGTCCAGGGAGGATTTCACGGCGTGATAAATGAGTTCGATTTCGAAATCCAAGATCTGCTTGGGATGATAAAGCATTAGTTTTCTGCATTGCGGTCGAGTTGAGTGTTTCAATTCAATTTTCGTTACCTTTGATCTGACCAGGTCCAGAATGCATAAGGCGTAGCCAACCGATACGGTGCAGAGGGCAGCGAATAGGAATTCGAAATTGCAGGCTGTCACTTTCTTAATACGCTTGATATTCCCTAAACGAGGGCAGGAAATGCTCAACGTTAGCATCGCTTTCGTATATGTTGCCTCTCAAACTGCCATCAACTCACTGGCTTCCAGCAGATGATACCACAGCTGGTCAATTTGACGAAAACTGTAATACAATTTGCTGTCGTCTGGCGATGCTTGGTTGTAGTCTGCAGGCTGAGGAAATTTTGCCTCGATTTTCACACAACTCGAGGTACTGTTTAGATCCACCCTGGATGATGACTGCATAAAAACATGACATGCCATTACTCTTAGTCAGCTTGAAAGCAAGAGCATGCAAGCCCTGAAAATGGTCACTTCCATTGAATACTAAATGTAAGAGTACACACGCAATGTAAGAGATTTGAATGATAATGACAGAAAAAGATAAAAAATGTGACAGGACCAAGTACATTTTTCTGACTTTTTATAACCTATCGGAGAACGATGCATACGAAACTGATGCAAGGTAGACGAAATTTCAAACTGAACTAACTTGGTAAAAGCGAAGTGATTTTCAAGGTTTGTTGGATACAAGTTCGACTTTTTGTTACTTGTAAGGAAATCGAGGACCTTGTCCACATCATGTAGTTTTTAAATTTAGCAATAATGGTTACCCGGTAGAGAAAACCTATAAAATCTATTTTACAAAAAATTTAAACTTACACCACAAGTTTGTATAAAAATAGTTATTGTTGATCGTCATGCCATTACTCATAGTCTGCTTGAAAGCAAGAGTATGCAAGCCCTGAAAATGATCGCTTCCATTTAATACTAAATGTAAGAGTACGCACAATGTAAGAGATCTGAATGATAATGACAGAAAAAGATAAAAAAATGTGAAAGGGCCAAGTACATTTTTCTGACTTTTTATATCCTATCGTAGAACGATGCATAAGAAATTTCAAACTGAACTAACTTGGTAAAAGCGAAGTGATTTTCAACGTTTGTTGGATACAAATTCGATTTGTTGTTACTTGTAAGGAAATCGAGGACCTTGCCCACATCATGAAGTTTTTAAATTTAGCAATAATGGTTAGGAAAAACCTATATAATCTATTTTACAAAAATTTAAACTTACACCACAAGTTTGTATAAAAATAGTTGTTGTTAATCGTCGGCGAAATTTGATATGTGACCCGAAATACGAATTGTGATCAATATTTGTGTGGTTTCATAAATATTATAAGTTTGCCAGGCATTTTAACGATGGGAATATTTAACAGCTTTTTCTTGAGGAATTTATCGCCAATAATTAATGCATTGGGTGAACTTTTCATTTAAGAATTTTTCTAAAATGTTGAGAACTGCGACGAAATTCTTTTGAAAACAAAATCAAGTTAAGAAAATGCACAGGCTGAAACGTTTTGAAGAACGCTATCAGAAATTGATTTATGAGTGTTTTTTATTTTTTATTGTAAATGCCAGCAACGAAGGAAAAATAAAGGGTACCCAAAAATTGATCTTAGTACAGTGAGAAAATCCTACAAATATTCCATTGACAGGAACGTCATTGGTGGTATTGTTTGGGAAACTAAACCATAAGTGGCTGATTTCAGCCTACTCTCAAAAGTTTGATAATATTAATCAATTCTTTAGAGAACGCCATTGGCGAAATGTTTGAAAAATCTGTAGGAAAAATGATGGATTTTAAGAATTTTATGCACAGTAGTGGCAGTACTATTAACATTCCTTCTAGAAAGATCGTGCTAATTTTATAGGACGGTCATGTACCCCTACAACAGTGCAGATGCACCCCTTGGGGGCACACGTACATGATTAGCGTGACGCTAATCAAGCTATTGAAGAAGGGGCATAATCAATTTAGCGTACACTCTGTGTCCAAAACAAGATTAGTTGTTCCATTGATCTATACTTTCTTTTCAACGAAGAGTGACACAAGTCGGCAATCAACTCCAATCATAGTAAATTAGTTCGAATTAAACACTTGACTTGGTCGTGCTAACTTGACGTAAGATTAGTAAATTTCCAATCATTTCATTACTAAACGTCGTATGACATGATGGCCTCAACAGCATTTGATGCTTCAGACGTCAACACATTTTCAATTACTTATAAATCTTGTAATCTTGCGATGATCTCATCCACTGGTTGCTACTTACACCTTTTAATATTCAACGTTGCAAAAGTCCGTCGGTGATTGCCTGCTGGCATTTACTACGTTATTTCAATTAGAGCAACTTACCGAATTCTCTTTTTCGGTGAGAAATTCCAAGAGGAACAAGTTTGCGATGTCCGAGTGAGTTGCTGTGGCAACCTTGTCGCTGAGGTACAATTGCCGAGCAACCGAGGCTATGCACTGATGCCTCCAAGACAGAAGATGCCGATTGGACACACGAGTTTCCTTCAGAAGGAATCCTGCAATGGGCGTCAAAATATGGATTGAAAGATGACCAAAATGTTTCTGTTCTAACGCGATCTAAGCTCTTGGCAAACATGGAGGTCGGGTTACCATTTTGATGACATTTGCAGAAAAAGCATCGATACTCTAATACGGTCTCTAGCTTTGATGGATAGATTTCCACAATGCGTTAAATTTAATTAACTTCTGCTAGAAGGACAGTGAATCCTAAAGAGACGTGGCATCGTATTTCATTGGTTTTTAGTTTTGTATCACAGGGACTCAAAGAGTGGTAGAGCTATAAACCGTGCAGACATGACGCCAACAAGTGAGATGAGTGTTTACAATGAACATTATTAACAAGAGATTATTTGAACAACTTGCTGATTGTAATGAAATTAGCAACTAAAAATAGCTAACTCAATAAATTGTGTTAAGATAATCAGGGTGGCAAAAAATTCCAAGTTGTAAAATTTAGTACGTTTTAGGTTTTTTTTGAGAAAAACTGGAATATTTTAGGACCTTAAGAGATAAATTAAGGATTATTTTAAGATTTTTCAAAAAAGTAAACTATTTAGAATGCAGCATGTCTACCCATTTATCTTTGTTACAATAAAATATTAAAATATTAAAAGAACAAAAGTGGTGTCAAACATAACCTGTACCAAGCTAAAGGCTATCAGCTTTTAACTTAGTACAGTTATAGTCTGACAACACAATGTACTGGGCGTTTTAGGGCTTCTTTGAATATTTAGTACTTTTTAAAACATTTAAGACTTTTATTTTCCTCGGCACCGTACTTTATAGGACTTTTATGACTTGTTAGACTTGTTTCTCACCATGTGTCATCACCTAACCTAACCCATGATGAAAACTGAAAAACGAAGGTGTGATCGTAATACTGAATTCCTGTCAATGCCTTCTTATATTTTCATTTGGTAATATACAGTTAAGGGTATACAAATTCTACTAAGGTATTATACGAGTTAGGGCGATGTATTCGCAATGTATCCAAAGATTTTTATAAAGCAAGACTTGCTACAATCTCTTTCACCTAGAAGAAAAAAATCAAACTAACCCATTTTAAATTCCTTGGTTGTCCCTGAAGACTTCCTTGTTATTTCAAATTCCCCGACAATAACCTGATTTTCTCAGCATATTTTAACCCTCTGAAATGTATTTGTTAATCAGGTAGGGTGCTCAACCTGATTTAGCATGTTGGTTTAATGATTTAGTATAGGAAATTGGAGGAAATGGCATAATGTTGGAGGTACCACAAGCCTTTAACTAATTTAGTCAAGGCTACTTTATTTTTCATGCACTGCTTTCAGCGTTAGCATGTGAAGTGAAATTGGTGAGTGTGGTCAATCAGATGTCAGTCCAGTTTGGAAATTCCAGTGTACGAATTTCTAAGTGTTCTATTTTTATTCCAAATTCGTAACTTCTTTACCAGACGCCCTTAGCGAATTTTGACGAACTGGATAGTGCCAGAATCTGAGGAAACGGCAGAAATTCCAACTTGTTTACTTATTTATGGCATGCCATGGTGTGCTTAATCTCCTTTGCGTCTCCTCCAATGCTAGACTAATTTGTTAAAAGCACAACGTAGGAATAAATGTATATTTACCACTGTGCCCAGTGCATTTGCGCCTTTCTGATCCACTAGGGATGCATTTTTGCCATGTACTGCTTAGTCCGCCAGGTGATAAATTGACTCATTTTGTTGGACGAATTACACCGGAAGCAGTGCTACGTCTGTTGTCTGATCGTCACCCCAAGTGCCCTAGAGTACCATCCAGTGGGATTTAATCAACTTTCAGGCAAACTGGAACGACTTTTTCAATCCAGTCAGCTATTGCAACTTGCAGGAATAAAGACCTGCAGTTTGTGTGTAATTAAGCTGTAGAAATTCTGATGTGGTAACATGTCAACTGAGGTGTTGAATTGCAACGTCTACAGAATGAAAATGCAGTGTAACCTCCATGGGAAATCCATTGTCAGTTGAGATGACAAGGGTGCGTGCATCAAACGCAAGACTCCCACGACTTCTGCGAGTATATTCAACACACGTGTGATGCAGCATGAGAAAACTCAAGTGTAGGCTTGATAATCCCATTTTGGAAGCACAAATTACAAAACGAGATGTTCGATATTTTTGTCACAAGCAATATTATTTAAATTTGAAGTAAATGCATTTGTTCTCAATGTTCAACGTTCGCTGAAGTCGGATTGCTTTATATCAGTTGCCTTGACATGCAGGTGACGTCATGTGGCACGTTGTGTATATTGTTACCCTAAAATTATTTTCTACCTTACCTGCTAGTACAGGGATCATGACAAAGTCATGATATTTACATCAGGCTCATGGAAACGTCGTAAAATTTACAACAATATCATGGAATTTTTGGCTTTTCATTGATTCAATAAATAACATTTTGGGTTTAAATTCTTCATTGTCGCCTCGGTGGTAGATAATATTTCTGAAAATCACTAATTTGTTATGACATAAAACTTAATTTTTTTTTCAAGTGATGAAAAAGTTATGGAATTTTCAGTACCGAATCCGGTATACACCCTGTAGTAGTGAAGCTGCGTAGTAAACCATTCAATTTTCGGCACAGTAGATTTAATTCTCTAAGTACTTTAGTTATAAAAAAATTATTAAATTTGAAACTACCATTGAGCAAATCGAGAAAGTTTCTCATCTAAAGAAATTATGCCAACTTCTAAAATATACCCAAAATACTTGTACAATGTAATACCAAAATATGCCATTGCATTAAGTAAGTTTTATTTTTAAACAATTTACTATGAAAATAGAAATTTTAAATCGCATCAATTTTAAAATTAACGTATGCAATTTGATAGTAAATGCATTTTACTATGCGATAATTACTTCCTAAGCTAGTTTTCTTTCGATTTTTCTTGGTAGAGGATTTTAGCACTGCTGGCTAATTACGCCAATTCCGTCTTAATTATGGATTATACATGACTTGGTGAATGCTTAGTTTACTTTCTTGGAAAACATTCGTTGTGGATTCTATACAACGGACTATTGCACGTGGAATACTGCTTTAAGCAGTTTTTAATTCAGAAGAATCCCACTGATTTGAAGCCAAATATAAATAAAAAAATGCATCTCTTAATTGAGACTAACGGAGCTTAAGCATAATGTCTATGGTTCATTAAGAGAGGCATTATGTGTATACATGCATTCTGTCAAATACATGTAGTTTGAGTGTGCAGAAGGCAACAGAGCTAACAGTTACCACCTGTTGCAGATTTTAAAAAAATCCCAGAAAACAACAAACCAAGTCTTCCAGATTAATTATTTTCGGGTTTCCATGTCCACGGTATATCTTTCAAGCTGTGACAGAATCCATGATGTGGCAAAAACATTCATGATAATGGTAGTATGCGAGCTGTGTGGATTTCCTTGAATTTTTCCCGTTTTCAAAGACTGGCCAAAGAACCCCGTGGCCATGAATCATTGTTATAAATGGAGCAATTATACAATCCACATATGTATGTGATGTTGAATTTTGGGGTGACTCCGAATTTCCACTGTATAGCCACGAATTGTTTAAATTTCGTAAATGTTTTAATGAAAATCTTTTGTCCTCTATTTCCAACTTTGGGTTCATCTTAAACTTTTGAATGCAATTAAAGAGGAATAGTCAAAACTACATAAAATTAACGTTTTCCAAGAAATCAAATCGTTGCTTTTTGTACTATACTCTCTTAATTCGTCAACGGTGGTATCTTCTTGAGGATGTCTTTGAGTCATTTTCCCAAATGCCCCGAACTGTTATTTTTAGGAATGATTAGTGTTTTTTCAATGATAACCCCATTTGCTAAATTTTGTTCCTTGGCAAGCTGTCACAATCCCAACCTTTAGCACTGCAGGATTTTGAAACCAATATCATGTACACCATAAATCCACACGGATTTTGGACTATACTGCGGTATATGCCCTGCTGCTGCTCTGCTTCAGCATAGACATTCTGAGGAGTGTTGAGTGGGAATCTCCTAAAGGCTCGTAGGCTGGCAGTGGTTGGCTGGGTTTATTGCAGGCAAAATAAGCTAATTTATGCATTAAGTTCGGATAGACTAGGATGGGTTTTGCAGTGGTAGACTCATTTTGATCCTTGACAAGCCATTACAATCCCAACCTGCAGCACTGCAGGGATTTTGGAACCAATACCATGTGCACCATAGATGCACTAGGATTTTGAACTACACTACGGTATATGCCCTGCTGCTGCCCTGCTTCAGCACAGACATATTGAGGAATGTTGAGTTGTTGCCTGCGGTTAGTGCAGGCTAAATAAGTTAATTTGGGTTAGTATGGGTTAGGTTAGCTTACTCACTCATCGCATTCTTGATGTTGCTCCACGTCATGGCCGGGTTGACGCATCCCCTGGAGCCAGCTTCCGTCTCGAACGCCGGAAACACATCATCGGTGAAGCTGAGCAGCTCCAGAAGTTCGGTCTCAGCAAGGCCATACAATGAGCACGTGAGATGCTGACCAACCTGGGCCACGGCATGCTTGCCGAAGCGGTGCTCAAGAGCTCTGAACACGTGCTTGAGGATGGCCTCGTGGCTTGTCCACTCGACCACGCTACCGTCGTTGCCGTCAAGGTCTACAGGAAGTGCGGTTCCACTTGTCCAGCCAATGACTTCCGTCTTCAGCAGATCAAGGAAGAAAGGTGTGCGAGGGCACTGCTCCAGGGTTCTCAAGAGCCACTGTTTTTGGGGGTCTTGCAGCGTTCGCAAACGGCTGCCGAGGAACCGGTCAACATCAACGGTAACCTCAGCCGCTCCCAATTCGATCACTTGGTTCTTGACCATGGGATGGTCCCAGAACCTGGCTGTGGCATCTTCTGAGTTTCTGACAGAGCACACGAAGTGCACGTTTGGGGGCAGATTCCACGGCAAGAGACCGCTGATGACAACATCCTCGAAGGTTGGGTGCTTCAGGGCCTGTACGTCGTCGATGAGCACAACCAGCTGGAATGCACTCTTGGACGCTAGCTCGATGGCTGTCTGGAGGTGGGTGCAGAGCTCCCTGAACTCCATGTTTGGGTGGATCTGGCTGGTGGTCAGGTTGCACGCCAGGGTCACTTGACAGAACAGGCTCTGCACCAGGATCGGGGTGTAGGCGCTGGCCGGGGTTTGGCCCGCATGCCGCACGATGCGCACCACCGGATGACCACCGGTCAGCCACTCCGGACAGGCTGCAAACACGCTGGAGAGAATCCCGGATTTGCCACATCCGTCTGGGCCACGCACCACGATGGGACCGTGCAGGTCAGCGCTGGTGCTGTGGGTCCTCATCAGGTCCCGGATTGCACCTAGTGACCGCTGCGGCAAACTGCCGGTGGTCAGATGCTGATGGACATCGTAGCTCAGCGCCAGGTGGCCAATACACTCTGCGAATAGGTCCTGTGTGAGGAGAGAAGCAACATTGGTGTTAGGGGATTTTAAAGTAAACCCGCAGCTACCGTACACTGCTGATTATAATACCATGGTATACTACATGTATATGGAAAAACGGCTTTTTTAACCTTCAAATGAGATCCTTTTAATAGCATGGTATATTAATTGGGCATATGTGCTTAATAATGTACTACTGGTATAGTATTAGACCTTAAGCTTATGAGAAACCGAAATTGTCTTTCGTTTTGGAGGCATTTTTCCCTGTGAAAGTAAACGATTTGATCGATTTTGATCGATGTGACGTACCAGTGCACAATGATCATGGCAGTGATGAAAAATAGAATAGGGGAATTCCCGTTTATTGCAAGGGACAGTGCGAGCCCAGCGGTGAAAAAAAAAGATCCAAATAGTATACCATACCCGTAGGGAATGGAAAGAAATCTGAATAGTATACCATGGTATACTAATCGGCATGATTGTCCTAATTGTATACCCTGGATATATTATTTGGGCTAACGCAGTACACCGAAACTGATATACGAGAAATTTGCAATTTCTGAAGTGTGTGCACATGTAAAGTACAGTAGAACCTCTGTAAGTTGACCATCCAAGGGACTGTCGCAAACTAGTCAACATATGGTACGAGCCTTGTACTGACGAATTATATAAAAATCCATCAAATCCCATGGTACACACATTCCAGACGGAACAATAGCAAGCAGCATTTAGCAAATTTTGCACTCTTCAGAATGACGACATTTCATTCTGCTAAAACAATTGCCACTTAGTTTCCATGGGATTCTCGAGAAAAATATCCCCAATTGTTAAAGGATAAATGTGAGAAACCTAAAAGGAGGATCTTTTTGAAAACCTTACCTATACGTCAATTAAGGAAGTCACTGGGTGAAATATTTAGGCAAACATTTTTAATGATGGTGAGTGACGTCTGCAAGCTTTGCAACATTTTAAGGGGAAAATCCAAAATTGACAGTAATTTGATTTAAGTGTATTCCAAAATAATGAAGCTTTCTTCTTTTCGACCTACCGTAATTCTAATTAACACACCCGGCCTACATGTACAGTAGAACCTCTGTAAGCTGACCACCCAAGGGACTGTCGCAAACTGGTCAACATAAGGAGGTGGTCAACATATGGAATGAGGCTTGTGCTGGCGCAAGATTTTAATTCAGTTTACTACATGTACTTAGATTTTACAGTAATCATTCATCATTCATGAATAATCTTATTAAAGTGTTCGTAATACAGTTACCAGTATTGCTAATGAGGGGTACTGAAGGGGTTTAAAATGAACTCTTGAGCCTCAATAGAGACAGTTATTGTTCAGGGGTGTCCAGTTATAAGTTTTGCAAGCTGATAGTTAATTTAATCATCCATGACTTTACGTGTTGAGACCCTGCTGGTAAACATACAGATAGTAAATTTCTATTGTGTGTGATGGTCCAAGTGGTCAACATACAGAGGTGCAGGTGATCAACATGTAGTGGTCACAATCCATTGAGTGAACGTGGTGACCTTCCGATCAGTTAAAATGGGGTTAACATGGGGAGGTGGTCAACTTTGGAAGTTCTACTTAATAGACTCAATGCTCATGTATACACATGCCCCTGAAGGATGGCAAACCATGTGTATACTGGTGCACCTACGGATTGCAATCTTCAAAGGGCAGCACAGGATATGCTAGGTTAAACAAACAGTTACAAGCCCGTTTCATTGCATTCCATTAGGTTTTCATCGACTTTCAGTAAAGTTTAACGCCTAACTTATGAATAGTTTCCGAGATAGCCTTCCGCGATAGTTTTTAAGCTATTGAATTTTTTCGGTTTAAAAATGGGGTTTTCCGATAACTTTTTCAGCCAAAAATTTAAAGCGAAAATATCAACTTTACTGAAGTACTATAGAGTTGAAATATAATTTGAACGCATTTTTGGAAGAGGGACTATACATACAGTGGTGGACAAAACATATGCAACTGGTTGAGAAACGTTTTCAAGTTGCGAAAATAAATATATTTACGGCTTAAACACAAGAAAATACCACATGGATAGCTGCATGTACATTCCATATATTTAATAATCAAGAGAAAAGTACAGAATTCATTTGAATTTCTGA
>JAQGAF010003512.1:0-17311 GCA_034687865.1 Kryphioiulus occultus
CCCTGTAGGCAAAATTTCCAGGTTTTACAGTCTGTTCCCTGGCGTTGGTGATAGGCCCTCGTGCGCGCAAATAGGCCAACGTTAAAAATCTTATAACCAAACAACCAAATAGCAAGTGATTCCCTAGAAGTGTTACCCTTCACCACTGTTAATATAGACAGTGTGATCTCTGTTTTCATTTGATATTTGTGCCTGGTGTGCATCTTCAAACATGTTGAACAATTGATAAATTGGAAGTTCTTTGCTATAACCAGTAGTCTAAATACGTTTTTTGATAGTCTGATAATCTTGTTCGGGATGTCGGATATCTTTTACTGTTATATATGACACATCGTGTTTTAGGTATGTACATGTATAGATAGTGATTTCGTGCAAATATCTCGTCTTTTACGTACATTTCTACTTAATCACCTTTCGTACATGTAATGCATATCTAGCTGAATCAGCTTGCACGCATTGGGTTATTGATGATTCAATTGTAGAATTGATTCACTTGTCAGCTCTTCCATATCATTATAATGTATAAAGTACTTGTACCATAGATATTCTACAGAGAGCTTTTATCACTGACTAACAAAGAGTGGAAAATAGCTCTTCAATCTTTGAGTGCTCTTCCGTTGACGTTTGTAATCATATTTGGTTACTATGTGTGTAGTGGGCACTAAGTTTTTTGCACCAAGATTGGAACGTTTAGCAAATAAGTCGTTTTGCATTGCGATATTTCGTTTTTGTTTTTATTACAGATTGTGTAGGCATAACGCATTGCAAGTATATTGGTCTTATTTTGGGAGGATGCTAAAATTATAAATTAGTATAAATTATTTTACAGGGGTTGTGAGAATTACTACCAGTATCAGCTTGCGTGAAATCTTTCATGTGATCTGCACAATTTTAAATTTAAATGTCATGGACATAGTACGATAAATTCCTAAATACCATAACATTTGATACTCCTATAGGCAGATGAACTTTCAGGTTATCTGAGTGTGGTAAATAATTTTACTCCATTTGTGAGATAAACAACACAAAACGGAAGTTTGTGCAAAACCTAATAAGAAAGTGCCATGTATAGAGAATGCACCGCAAATAATGGTGAGCTCATATTGAATGATTGACACAAACAGTGATTGTGATTGCATTGCAAAATAACAAGTAGTCATTTTTTATCTTGATGCGTGCTTGTTTCTGCTATTGTGCTCGTTTTATGTCAAATTTTTATCTAATAAGGTAATTATTATTGGAAACAGGTTAGTGCCATAGATCTTTAAAACGTGGACCTATATGTTGACCTATGCCTGTTTATTTTAGTGTGTGCAATTAGGGCCTACGTGAGAATCGTGCATGGCTTGTAATCCTAAGAACCTTGATCTGTCTTTTATTCGTTGCCTTTGATCTCCTAACAATCGAAGTACTTTTGCCTGTTCAGTTTAACTTTATCATGTGTTGAGTGTGCATAAGATGAGCATACTGTCATTACACTGCAATTTGTAATTCACACCTCTAAAATAGTTTCTTCCATCCTAAGTCAATACTGCTTGAATGTTCTTTGTCATTCACACTGAATTTTTTTAACATGAACGACATTGTATATGTGTAGATAACGTGTCATGCCCATATTGCAAAGAAAGAAAGTAGGATAACATAGTTAAAATATGAAATGAAATTAGTTGTGATGGTAGTTAACCTAACATGCATGGGCGCCCGCAGGGAGGGTGCAAAAGGGGCATTTGCCCCCTCCCATCCCATAATATGGATATATTTATATTATTTATGTATATAGTCATTGGCTCCCCTGGCAAAAATCCTGCGTGCACCCATGCTTACATATGTACATGTATGTGCCTTTGTGCACCAAGGAACAACAATTGCAACATACTAGTGCTGCTGCACATAAGTGGTGGCCAAAATTAATGTTTCAGGTTATAATAATGACAATTGATGATATTGGAGCATCTCTTAATTCGTTTGTTGGCCTGTCTATTGACACCTGTATAACTATTAGCTACCTATTAGCACACTGAGTGCTAATTTCATAACCGTTGACTTGTACTTAGTTTTGAATTGCTACATGAACCATTTTTAATGAAAAGGTTAAGAATGACTAGTTGAACCTAACGAAAGATTTCATTTTTTTTTTTCAATTTTGGGCGGCATACTTTTACTTTTTCTTTGGTTTCTTGTACTCAACTTTTATTCATTTTATTTTTGTTTTATTTTAGATTGAATACAACTTAATAAAAAGCCACCATGTCTCATCACAGTGACGATGCCATGCTGGTGGCAGGCAGTGACAGTTTTTGGGAACCTGGAAACTATAAACGAACAACAAAGCGTATCGACGATGGATTTCGGCTTTGTAACGATCTTCTTCAGTTAATACAGGAACGTAGCGAAATCGAAAAGGCATATGCCAAGAGTCTGAAAACGTGGGGGAAAAAATGGAATGATTACATTGAAAAGGGTAAGCTGCCATTTTTTAGGATCGAGCTTCTAAATATCCAAAGTCTGTAATAATTTTACTGCGGTTTACTATTTACTCTTGATTTGCTAATTTTTTTTGTCATATAGACCCCAAGTGGCATTATGCTAAAATTTATGAACAAATATAAAACTAATGTAGTGTGCATAACTTGACAGTCAACTTGGTAAAATCGTTTTTCATCTGACTGTTTTGTCAAGATTGAATGTAAAAAGATTTGTTTCAACTCTAGTACTCTCTAATTAATGTGAGATAATTTTTATTTACGACATTACTTGCATAATGCCTCCCCAACTGCAGTGCTCATATTATACTGTGCTTAAATAGGTAAATTATTTAATATTCAGTACATGTAGGATTGTAAAATACAAGGGACAGCTGGCTGTCTTCCTTCTTAATGTGTCATAGAATAATGTCACTACCTTATGTTCAAGGTTTAGTTTGTTTAGGATACCAAACCGATGAATAGTGCCAAAATTGATTTTTGATATTCTTATCATTTTATAATGACATGCTGGTGTCAGTTTTAAATACATGACTACAACCTTTAGACATTAATGAGAACCAAACAGCATCCAAAACGTTTATTTTCTGTTCTTGTAGGACCTGAATATGGTACAACAGAAGCAGCTTGGAAAGGGGTTTTAGTAGAAGCTGATAGGCAATGTGAGCTTCATTTGCAAATAAAAGACAGTTTGATGAACAATGTTCAGACGCAAATAAAGCAATGGCAAAAAGACACTTACCACAAGTCCATGATGCAGCTCAAAGAAAAAAAAGACATGGATGAACAATTTAAGAAGGTATGAGGTCATTTATTGTGGTATATTAATTTGACGATGAAGAATTTTTCTGAATTTCTTGTTTGACACATCAGTGTCATTACTAAATAAATATTTAATAGCCCGTTATGAAGTGTGGCTAGTATTTAGCATAGTTGTGACATGATATGTTATGATAAGCATTTTGTAAAATTGGGTACCATACATCAAACAGGTTTCCCACAGAACTGTGGAATCCTGGGAAACTCAGGGTATTGATAACTTACTGGGATACCTGGGAAAGTCAGTGGAATTTTGAAAAATTTTCAAAAAGTCAGGTGATTTCCTAGCGTTAAATTTTAATTTACATCCAAATTAAAAAAAAGTGCATTCATATTTTGATGTTGTGTTAATTCCTTTATTACTCAAATTTAATAGTTATCGTCATAGTCAATGGCAATATTTATATTAAAGGTTGTTACTTTTTACTTTATATGGGTTGATGGGAAAACGCTTAAAGGTCAGGAAAAAATAAAAAAATTAACCTGGGAAAGTCAGAGGTTTTATGGTACTATGTTTCTAAGACTATTTTAAAAATTGTTTAAAATAAGTTGGTGCAGATTATTTTTAACTTCCTCCTCCTTTGTAGGTTCAAAAACCTTGGTCTAAACTATTAGCCAAGGTTAACAAGGCTAAGGCAGATTACCATAATGCATGTAAAAACGAGAAGACCGCAATAATGCAGGACAAAAATGCCAGTGGCGATACTTCTGTCTCCGTGGACCAGGTAGAAAGTGGACTAACCTCTTGAAATCAGCCATTTCAAACTCGCATATATGTATAAGTTTTTTTTTGCACAAAAACTCGTTTTCAGCAAAAGAAATTACAAGACAGAGTATCAAAGTGCAGGGAAGATGTGCTGAAAACAAAAGAGAAATATGAGACAGCTCTTCATGAAATTGATGAGTACAATGCTAGATACATGGAAGACATGACTCAGGTTTTTGATAGATGTCAAGAAATGGAAGATAAGCGGTTAAAATTCTTCAAAGACATGTTATTTGGCATTCACAAATGCTTAGACATTTCGAATGACCCAATGTGAGCCATTTACCCTTTTCATGTTTTCTATGTCTGAATGAATTTCATGCTAACGTGGTTTTCTTCAATTCAGGTTAACACAGATTTATGAGGAATATCGACACACAATTCAGAATGCAGACTCTTCAAAAGACCTCAAATGGTGGTCGAACAATCACGGAGTAGCAATGGCAATGAATTGGCCGCAGTTTGATGTACGTTTGTATGCACATTTTTCAATATTATATGTTATGTGTTGCAGAAGTTTCCTCAAGAACTTGTCTGTATGTTTGAATGGCGCATAATTAATTTACAGTTTTGCATAATTAGTAGTTTGTGGATAGCATTGGTTTTTTTTGTCTCTGAATACAAACTGTGTTAGTAAAGATATTACGATCAAAAATTTAGTTTAGGAAAAAGCCATAGAAATAATTTCTTTTGTAATATTTTAAGAGTATAACCTTGAACATTTATTCTCGGAAGTATGATCGGGCCGCTCAGACATAATACAGTGAAACTTACTGCTTGTTTTTGGAACTCCCGTTTTTGGAAATTGTTTTTCAGAGTTTTGAAAAAGCAACTACGAAAATTTTAAAACAATACTGCAGTTTACAGTTCTCACTTTTATCAACAGTAAACACATATAGCAGTTTACATGTATTTTATGGCTTTCTGTGTTGCATATAGCTGAAGTGTAAATGAAGTCATGTGTACTATGTACTGCATGGCTATATTATTTTTGGCAAATGTGTTGGTTACTGTAATTTATTTTGCCATGGACAGTTAGCATAGATTAATGAATGAAAGCTAAATATATTTGCATGTATCTCATTTCAAATAAATTGCATGCAGGAGTACCAAGAGGAGTTCCGTGACATTTCCGGCAGCAGGATAAAGCGCGGAGGCGTCACTGAGAGTGGCTCCATCACCTTGTTAAATCAGCGGGTGGTCAGCGATGATTTGAATGTAACGTTTATCTTGAATTATTTTTCCCACTTTAGGGCCATAAGGTCTATAATTAAAACATAACACACTGCATTTCATTTCCTTAATCTTGGGAATCTCGCTGTTCTACTGTGATTGTCTGCAACTGTCACTTCATAATAACTGCATCATTCTCAAGCTGATCAACATTCCTTGATTTCCCTAAATGACTTCCATTGAATGAATTTCCTGCTAGGTGCCTAGATAGCATCTTCCTTAGTTAATGTAACCTTCGTTTCAGATTTAATGAATTCTTGATCTTTTCACCTTCTTAACTAGTAGATTAGACGAGGCTTTATATTTCCTCTGTCAATTTTACAATGGCAGGAAATAAATATTTTAGAGGGATGCAGCTATGTTTTGCACAATATGGTTGATGAAGACAACAGTCACTACGTTTACATGCGGGCTACCTTACACCTGTTGCCTTCCGGGGAAAAAGAACTTCGGAGCAGGTTCATAATTCCGACAGTGGAACTTTTGGCATTAGCAACCCCGCTCCAGATGTTCTGGTATCCTAGAAGACAACAGGCCTAAAGCAGCTTAAAGTGTGCATATAAACGTAGTGAGTGCTACCATAGTTGCTATCGTTGTTGCCACAGCAATATTTCATTTCAATTTGATATTAAAAGGTTCATGGCCGGTTTTAAATGTTCTGATCTTTAAAATGCATAAATGCATTATTCTACATATTTTGGGAAACAAATTCAGTTTTCCTCACTAAGTAGCTAAAGCAAATACTGAATCAGTGCCCTAAGCACTGGTTCATTTGAGCAATTGATATCTTGATGATGTTTTTCACGTATTGCAGACTGTGAAGTGTAGTTCATCATGTGGTTGTTTTAATTAGGTGGAATAAGCTCAACTTTGTTGTACACACACATCTGTTATGCATTGCTAATTTATTATCTACAATTGTAAATTTCCGTTCTAATAGATTCCTTTGATCTATGGTATTGGATAATAATAATAATAATTGACCTCCCTTTCTAACTTTTCATTCTTTCCACTTATTAGACTTAGAAATCGATTTCTTCCAGTACTTATGTATTCTTCTAGAATGCAACTATCGCACCCTAATTGCACCAGATAGTCTTAATTAAGTCTATGTCAATCGAGCATTGTGCTGATATGGTTATTTCTGCCTTATAGGAGACCAATACTGAAGGTCCTGCACCACGGAAGGGAAGAGTGGAAAACTCAAAGTCCAATTCACTCAGCAACAACAAACAAGATGGAAATAACAAGGATAAAGGAAAGGAAAATAGGGGATCGACTGTCTCATCGTAAGTCAATAATGACATTTTCACCTAGATTTTTCCATTTAAATTGTAATTTGGTACCAAGAGTAACAAAAATGATTGTGGCAAAGATTACTATACAAAACAGTTATGCATAATCTGGTAATTTTTTTTCTGCTTTATTCATGTTAAGATTATCAGGGTAGTTTCACAAAATAAGTGTTATTCAATGGATAAAAAATTTCTATATGTTTTAAGTTGGGTAAACAAAAGTGTAAATACGATGCAGTAAGTAGTTCAGTAGATATTAGCCACCCTTTTAAAAGTAGCACGTTTCAAAATTATATGAAAAATTTATTATATGGCATTTGACTAACCAACTGCTGTGATGAACTTGCTCTTTTCATTTATTTCAACGAACGTACTTCTATCGGCTTTGTTATGTACAATCTATTATCAAGGAGTTTCTCTGCTTAGCCTGTGTTTGCATTTAAAAGGTGAATGTTATTTATTTAATGCCAAACAAGATAATACGGAAATCAGAAGCCAACAGCTAGCACACATCCATTTATCTATCCTACACGCCTTTTGTCTGCATTTAGCTGTTTTGTTCAGTTGATGAGGTGGAAGGTCAATGATGCTAATTGATAAATTCATTTAAGTATGGTTGGCTTGTGATAACACCGCATGACGACCACTCTGTAAAATGGTGCACAATGTGCTGCTGTAACGTGGCAGGGTAAAATGCCTGGCATGATATTTCGTTTAATCATGGCTTTATATGTAAATTCTAGCTGTATCAACACATTACAACCATGTTACCTACATCGTTTGTGGTAAACTTATCTCACCATCGATATTCTCAGCAGCGACATTTTGCTACCGCGATTCAGAGACATCACTAATTTGTTGTGTGTCACCGTGCGTTTGTTGTTGCCTTAATTTGTGTTGTGCACATTAGTGACACCCGTTTTGTATGCTACTAACAGCAGCAGTCGTAAGTCATACAACCCCTTTGAGGACGAGGAGGAGGAGGAGGATGACGACGATAAAACGGCATTGACCGACTCAGACAAGTAAATTCCATGAATGCTATTCCAACGTGTCATTTAGCTTGTGCATGGCGGCTACTTGAATGACCATTTGCAGCTTTACGGAGCATGCAGCTTTAAGCCATATCTATTTTTTTCTTTTTTTTTTTAATTCATGGAACACAAGTCATGCCGCCACACTTGACCATGTGCTCTGATAGTCGTCATCTACATTCTGCAAATTTATGCATATATATGGATAACAGAATCGCATTTCTAGCGTTTTTTCTTTTTTTTTTTTTTCAATAGTTTCTCAGCTTTGGAATATCGCCCGTTTATGTGCGGTACAATCTATGACCGTCTTAGCTCCATTTCACATTTGAAAGTTTATATAGACTGTGTTAACATGCTGCCATTTTTGCTAAGTTAAATCTGTTGCCTTTTGAGATGAAAGAATCTTGGGGTGGGTTTCATAAATCCGACAGTTTAACTTTCAGCCTCAATTGTGAAACCCATCCCACAGGTTCTGGCATCCCAGAAGGAAACAGGACTAATGTAGCTTTAGGTGTGCATGCAAACGTAGTGATTGACATCTAATCAGTTTCCTCTAGATGGAGACTATATGGAGACTTAATTACAAAAACGTATCTTCGACAGCTTTTTTATCTCTTGGGATATCCCAAAGTAGGGTTTCATTAAAAGTGGGGCACCGGTATACTAATTAATGATTTTGAATTCCATGGCTGCAAAAGCAAAGTAAAAACTTATTGAAGTTTGTTATTTGGAAAATTTACTCAGCTGCCTTTTCCCTTCGTTATGAACATTAAACAGCTTCAATTCCTTCCTATTCCCCAAATAGTGTTCAGTTAAAATATAATAGATGCCATATTCACGTTATTCTAATGATTTCAAATATATGGTGCTTGCCATAAATTAAAGTTTGAAGCATTCAGCTTTGGCTCGAGGGACTGAACCCCCAGTTGCAAATATATCTGAACTACGCTACTTTACTCCCGTTCCAACAAAATGTGACCACTGTCAAGACATTGGAAGAAAACTCCCTATTGAAGGAGTTAATTATGAAGGATGGACCCAGGACTGCGACAGCTTCTCAGATGAATTGCATGTTATACATGTATTTATCACGATTTCCCCATCTCGATTCTTTTTATGTTTATGCTGTAATTCTGATAAGCAGTTTACCATAAGCTCATTTGTTTTTATCTATTTTTGTTGTGTTTTGACAAACACTGTGTTGTCCAGCGCTTGCATTCCCTGAGATGACTTGCATCATTCTGCATTGCCCATTTAGTGTCCATCAACAACATATCAAAGGTCCAGAAGTTAATGCTGTCTTATTATTTCTCAGGAATGGAAAACGAGAAGGGAACCCATTTGAAGATGACCAGGATGAGTGGGATGAATTCATGCCTGATGCCCTTGCTGATAATGGAGATCCAGGAGTGCCAGTGAAAGCGCTGTATGATTATGAAGGAGCTGAAGCTGACGAACTCACCTTTCATCAAGGTATGTTTTTGCTGCTGTGTTACTGGGTGGCGATGGTTTAGTTCATAAGAAATATTTTCAATTTAAACTCTTTGTGGTAAATGTGAGAAATCTTAAAGATAAATATTTGTGCTAGCTGTTTCTTTAAACTTGACTAGGAAAAAGTGGACCAGAATTTACTTATTTGTGGAGCTGTTTCTTTTTTGAAATCAGGGCAATGCTGTGTAAAGGTCTTGCAAAAGCAATTCTGGTTGTAGGCTTTCGCAAAAATTTCATCGCACGTAGTTTATGAACGTCCTTGACTGTTTTTGTTTCATCATTTTTTTTAGAAAATGGTTTGGGTTCAGTTTATCCCCTAAAAATACTTTGTTTTGATGATGTTCAGTTGAATTGACCACCATCCTAAAATTCTATTCTTGTACAGGTGAGGTATTTGAAAAGCTGGAAGATGAAGATGAACAGGGATGGTGTAAAGGAAGGAAAGATGGTCGAGTGGGGTTGTATCCTGCAAATTATGTCGAAGCTGTACAGTGACCGTCGTGAAGGATGCATAACATGTACGCATTTTGCAAATTATATGTAAATGATATCAGTAATTCATTTGCCTCCTCCGTTTCCTTTTGATTTGTTCCTTTCATACCATCCCGCCCCATGTCGTTCACACCCATTTGTAATCCTTCCATAGCTTCGATGTAATTCACATCAATTAATAGTTAAGATCCCTTCTTGCTCAAACCTGAAATTCTCTGTTTGCTGGGTGAGATTTGTTTTATGTGCTTAAGTGGCTTCTGCCCTGTGAAGGGGAAAAAGGAGCGAGGCAATAATGAATTATAGGTGGATAGATAGCAGAGGGCTAGCGCAGTTTCCAGGTGTACTTGTTAGAAAAATGGCCACATTGAGAAAAGTTCTTCCTTCGAATTGTATCTTGCAAGCCTTTGGGAGCGTCACTGCCAAATCTCAGCTAGGATTGCAGACGGCATTTCCACTTAAGTATGCACTCGCACTTTTATTTTACCACAAGCAAGACTAACCAACTGATAGTATTCAAGGATAAATAAGAGAAAGAAGTCTTTATCTTTTTTGCGCGGTTCACCGATGATGTAAAACTAGCAGTGCTACATGTACATGGAGTGCAATGGAGATTGAACTATATAGCGGTGACTAGTGAAGTGTTTATTCCATTATGATACGTCCAGATATATAATGCGACAATCTTAACAAGAAGCAAATATGCAGTGTGTAGCCAGAAGAAATTAGATTGGACTGTTCATTTGCAAAATGTTTTCGCAATTCGCGTATGCCACCTCAGAAGAAAGTGTAATTAGGCAGTTATCCGGGGGCAGCAACAACATCGATGCACGTTTTATGAATCTCACTTGTTTGGTCGATGTCAACAATAAGCTGCAAATGTTTTCGGAGTGAAAACTAGCAAACCAAATTTAAATTACTTTCGCATAATATCGCCTCAAAATTCTGACTGGTGAGTTAAATGTTGTTCAGTGAGGCATGGAATGAAAATCCAGCTTACCCTAGCATGCCTTTTTGCCTCTAAAAATGTGAAATCAGATGTTTGCGCTGCTTGTTCATAGCCTAACTTGCCCGTTATTCGTTGAAAAAATCATTCTATTCTTGTAAGGAAATGTTCTGAGAAGTCATTAAGAATGACGTGCACATTTATCTGATGTTACCTTTTCCAACTACCAGTTTACATGCTGCATCTTTTCACTACCCTGCCGAAAACATTAGCAACATCCATTGTCTCTGTGCGTGGATACTAATGGCCTATAAATACAATTATGTATTACAATTATGAGATAAGGGCTAGATAAATCATCAAATAGTAAAAATGTGGGAAGACACTGGCATAATGCTGTTGTTCATATTGCATTACTAAATAAATAATACCTGGGAACTGGTCCATAATTGAACATTGTGAAAAACTGTTGAAAAATATTTATCATGTGTGGTATTTATATCGGGAGTTAATTTGGAAATTTTACAGTGAGTTTGACAGCTTTCACACACGTGGTAAAAATTGAATTAAACAATTTAAAGTCACTCATTCATGAATTTAGGGTATTACACAGTACAAGTAAGATGGAACTAAGTGTTAAAAGTGAATAAAATTAACTGTGGTACAACTTGCAAACTTATCAATGTGCAACTAATTTGTTTTCCCAGTCTAAATTGTAAGTTCTGTGCAAAGAAACTTCCCTAGTTGAGAGAGAGAGAAAGCATTGAAACGCTACATTTAATGAAATGCTATAAAACGAGAATGATGCCATCATTTGGTGAACCCCACCTCCTCACTTAACGTCCCCAGGCTAGGCAGAAAACAATGATTACATAAAAACTTGTTATAAGAAGGAATGTTTTAATGAACTTAATCCAAATGTGGAATTTCTTCTAATAATTCAGACCCAAATAAAATTTGGAATCATTCAAATTTTAAATCTTTCATAATACAAATAATCACATATCAGTGTTCTTCCTTTTTCTTGGCTTTCTTTTACTGCCACTGTTTTCCTTGGACGCTCCAGATTGTGGCTCATCACTTATCATGGGTACGTCAATGGCATATCTTATGCGAATCTTTTCCTTAATTAGAAGCCCACGGATTAGACGACGCCAATTGCCATAAACTCTCTTCTCCCTTTTCTGTAATTGAGCGTTCATGTTATAGCATCTTTAAAGACCATCTGATTTCTAGTAACTTAAGTTAAGTTTCAAAGTTATACCTCTTTTTCTCTTTGCTCAATGTGGACTTGCTCTTCATCCCAAGCCTCCAATAAAGTTGCCTTGAACTCCTTGCATACCACCCATCCATCAAACCTAAAGAAATCCGAATCTATTTGTGAAACATTAAAACAATTTCAATAGTTTTTAAATGTTCAAATTTGCATTTGCTTACGTAGGGTGGGATCCTCCAGCATGAAAGTCCCAACCAATCATTGCAGATGCACAATCGATACCCAATTTTTTGGCCACTCGGTTCAACCCAGGAACTTAACATTGTGAAAAAGTTAATGAAAATTAATCAATTGAAAACATCAATTCAAGTTTTGAACCTGTAAGAATGAAACTCGCTTTGAATGTGCACAGTTCCTTTTGGCAGCATAGATGGCTTGAAAAGTTCCACATTGCCATAGTCGTTGCGGGGTACTTTGCCATTTTCAGCTTCTGGGGGAACATACACGTCAGTTTGCCATTCCCCAAAGAGCTCCAATGGTAAATCTGTTTGAAATTCACCAGTCATCTGCATAGGAAAAAATTTATTAAGGACACTAAAATCCAGTTCCCATAACGGACTTTCACCTACTTGCTGTAATGCATTGGCATTTTCATATTTCCACTTACACGTATCCATTTTGGTCTGGCCTTTACCACTTTGTAAGCAGTTTCTCCGATTCGTACGAGTCTTGCCTCTTTCAACCAAGTTTCACGTGAATGCAACTCCTTGACACATTCACGAGCATAAACGGGTTCGCCTCGAATAAAACCGACAGGCACAGCTTCAGACGGATAGATCCCTTCAAACTTAAGCAGGTGACGTTTTAATGCATAAAGTGGATGGTTTTTGAACCTGTGTAGCAGATCAGGAGTAGTTGGTAACAAGTGACGATTTGATTTCAAAACGCACCGAACGTTTGCCGTAGTTTGAAAATATGCAATTTTACCGCATACTGAAACCATGAAAATGTTTTACATGCAGTTTCATAACAGAACCTACTCCGATATTGTAGTTGGCAATGGACGTTCCAATAGGTTATCCTCAAGTTGTTCATCCTCAAGTTTGTCCTGCTTTGTTCTTGGACCCTTGTAGGGTTTTAGAGTTTCCAACCACCAATTGCCATCCACACGTAATTTCCTTGTGTGGGATAGCCAGTTCGCTGCATAACGCTGGGTTACATCTTTAACGAATCCCTTTCCATCAAAGGATAGTACATAGCTGATAGGCTTTGTTGCATTATCCTAATAGTCAATAAGATTTACCTTATGTAGTCACTTTTTGAAAGACGAGTAGGCCTAGACTTAAGTCTCCCATTTATTAAACCACGATTTACTTGCCTCTTGATCTTTAACTTGACCAACAATGCCACGAATACAATCAACACAAATCCATCGCTGAGACGACTCATCGTAAACTTCGATCCATTGATCGGTGCCGTTCATTGTTCTATTTATCCGAGACCCCATGTCATTCTTTTTTCCATTGACTTCTTCGTCTGATGATAAGGCCAGCCTATTTTTCCGAAATCCTAAAAGTGTCATTAAATTCATGTTTGAGCTTGAAAAGCAACATACATTTTCAACTAACTTAAGAATTTACATGTGAAATATACCTTTAGGCGCACATGATTCTTGCCTTTCTTTCACGTCAGGTTTGAAATCTTCATACGAATCGACTACGTCTCTCTTAACACTTTTTGCACTATCTTGTTTTTTACTTTTGGATTCTAATTCTGTAACAGTTTTACGGCCAAGATGCTGCACATATTTATTTTGCTCATTGTGTTCCGGATTGACCCTGACTTGATCCTGATTGTCACTTTCACTGTCCTCATTATATGACATTTTGAGTTGGCTTAAGCGTCTAGAATTACGCCTACTAGAGTCATGGCCATTCTCCAAATAAGCTTTGGTTTCTGCTTTCGGTTTGGACTTATTTTTTGTTTCATTTGTAGGATTTCGCCTATGAGGTTTCCTTTCCTGCACAATACAACTCTCCGGATTCTTCTTCTCCAATATATTCCCATCGTTTATCACATTTTCTCTTGTGACATTTTTCTGGATGGTTAATTTGGATTTTTTGACAGTGATGTTAACATCTTTTGCAAGTTTTAAAGGGACTGGTTGAAGCGAAATAACCAGTCTGGCATCAAATCCTACAGTTCGGATGCAAACTAAGAACATAGTGACAAAATAAAGCTCTGATGCTGCACTGCCATTTTCAAAGCTCCTCAGTATCTGCGTGAGTCCAAAATCTGTAGATGAGTTCGATTTTTTCCCCTCAAGAGAAAGGCTGATTTTTTTTCGGTACCAGCCCATTAGAGATTCGACCAATTTTTGGGCTGGTTGCTTATTTCCTTTGATTGACCGAGAAAAGAACTCGTCCGGAATCAGAGAAAGAGCTACTCCAAGCACTGTGTCTTCCTTTGTTGTGCAGTTCACCCTCATGCCATATCCCAAAAGACATAAAAGATGAACTTTATGCATATTCTCCTGAACTTCCTTTTTGAACCGGAATATTCTCCTACGGACATAGGTTGCCAAGTCAAACTCTTTCTTAGCTCTGCGCTTTTTACGAGCTTCTGGTAGTTCTATAGTTATCTCTATGCCTTCTTTTGGAATGGTGGGATCCTTGTCATCAATATCGTCTTCAATGGCTAGTTCTTCAACTTCTTCCCAATCAGATTCGCTGCTTGAAGCGTTATCCTTCCCTTCAAGCGACTCCTTTAAAAATTGAGGTAAAAGGCGATTTTTAAGACCTTGCAATGGCTAGTTCTGGTTGATAATGGTATTGTAAATTAAACATTGGGGTAATTCGTAAATTGGGCTGCCACAATATGCAAATAATTCTAACAGCTTTTTAAATGAATAATGTTGTTGATTTGAAAACATTAATTTTTTTTATTTATTACTTCCAAGGAGCCTACATGTATATCAATAAAGCGACATGGAATTTTTTTTTTATAAAAGCAAACATAATTTCTATACTCTATATCTCAAACAAAAATAACCGTTAGGGCAAGAGCACAACAATTTTTATTTTAGTTTTTATGTCATCAGATTTTTTCACAAAATAAAAAAACTACAAAACTGTTTATAAAAAATAAATAAAAATGCAAATTATATAAATGTTAATTTTATTGGTGTTGTATCTCATGATGTACAGATCATAGCCTATAGCTAGGTGGAAAAGATGTGGAAATCAGAGGTAAGGTTTGGTAAAAATGACTGAAATCATTTTATCAAACCTTACGAAGTTTGTCCCCTAAGGGGCCGTACAAATATTACGTATCGCACCAGGGGGTGAGTGGGTCCTCGACAGTGTTACGAACTGTTAAAGGGGGTCCGTGGGTTAATTTCCTTCTTGCGTTATGTAACATATTTTATGCTAACAACAGTATGAGCTGATGTGCAAAATTAACTTTTCTGAGCTCTGCAGCTCAGATTTGGAATGAATAGGTGAAGATGTAAAAATGAAAAACATTGTAATTAGTACCATTGCAGAATCAATAACAAATGGTATACTACACATGTACTAAGGTCCTTTGTAGCCAACAAGTTGCGTAAAAATCCAGGATGAAAATAAACATTTTGTACAAATGTGTTACGTAACAATAGGGGTGGGTAGTCTGCAATGTGTTACAGAGTGTTACAGGTGGTGGGTGGGTCTCTAAAAAGGAAAAAATTGCGTTACGTAATATATGAACGATCCCTAAACGAATATATCGAATGATATAAATGGTTCTATGGACATTGTTTGGTCTATTATCGGCAACAATTAAAGTCTACATCTACCGTCCTACTTTAACCTTGCTATTGCGTACCTCAATTGGCATCTCGGGAAGGGTATTTGTCATTTTCGATCTAGTAGACTTATTGCCCAAGGTCATGGAGGTTTCACCTTTGTCAGAATTTGTTGCGACTGGGAGCTGTGGAATGGTCGACAACATTTTTTTCGTGTTGCTCCGTGTATTTCTCGGCAATTCATCTTGCTGAATTGTTTCAACTTTTCTTTTCCGGGGTGGCATAATGAAGACATCAAGGACGTATTGTATTCCTGGCTGCCATGCGTGTTCGCCAACACCAAAGCGTATACCAACACTATTAGGAAGGCTTCCGGTTATTTATGAAGTGCCCCTAAATATATATAGCGCTCCTCCCAGTAGCCGATTTTTGGCATCGATATAGCGTTTGGCGATATCGATAATTCGATATCTCCTTATCAAGCTTGTCGTGCTAGGCTTTTTGTCGTCGTTAACTGCGTAGTGCCTGCCTTTAAGAATTACCTAGGTAAGTTAATATGAATGTATCCCTGTTCATTTAAGCGACCAAGTTGAAGAAAATAGGCTATCGCGGAGAATAATGCATTACTTAGATTTGTATTGTTTCGTACGCGTTTGGTGTCCCAATAATGGAACGCTCTCGTTGTTGTTTTTCGTTTTCAAAGATGGCGTAGTCGCCGCTTCGTTGTCAGGTTTTGGACAGGTGGTTTGTTCATGTTAAATACGCATTATTTCTTAATCATATGACTAATCTACCTGTGTCGTTATGATTGTTTATTAGTTAAATAGGGTTTATTTTTTTATCGCGATAGATTCATGGGTTGAGCAATTTTTTGCCTTGCGCACACCGCAACAATGGCTTTATGGAAATGGCGGTCTGCGCATTTCGAGTTGATGAAAACGAAAATTACGAAAACGTACTATTTTAACGTGCCCTAAGTTTCAAGACATTAGCGCACGCAATATTTTCATTTTGTTTTCGTAAGTTTGCTGTTGCCTTCGGTTTTTAGGATTTATAAAAATTATTAACGTCTATCTCGAGATCTTGGCATTCCATTGGCTTAGGGGCCATCCATAAATAACGTCCGGGAGAGGGGGGTTCAAGGAAAGTGGACGTCCGAATCGTCCGCTCTTTCGGATTAGAAGAGTTGTATTTTTGATATTTTTTATAAAAAAATTTGACTGCGGCGTTTTCACTACTATTTCCTAACATTTTTTATACAAACGCCCCTAAAATACACTTAATCCATTATGTGTGCGTTTTTTTTTTTTGAAAAAATAATAGTGGTAGTTTGCTACTTTTTCATTTTCATTTACATTTTCATTATTATGGAAAAAAAATTTCGAAAGAAACTTGTATCGTTATTAATATTAATAGACAAAAACTCCATAATTTTGTGTTCAAGAGTTTAAAAAATTCTTGCCGTATAGCATTTGAAATGAGATATTCATTTCCCATCTGATCTGAGTCTTTTAATGTCTGGAAAACCTGGTAAAGTTAGGGAAATTTAAATGAAATGCTTAATCTAACCATAAAGGTGCGCGCACACTTGTCTGGATTCGCAATACGTAAAACGGATCGGAAAATTTACGAAAACGGTCGGCAACGTGTATCCATATGAAGGTGCGCACACTTGTACGTTCCGTATCATACGTATTTACGGAAATCCGGACATGGTCGGAGTCAACCGACCAAAATACCGATATGGATGGTAAG
>JAQGAF010003513.1:0-17301 GCA_034687865.1 Kryphioiulus occultus
GAGACATGGTCCCATCCCTTAAGTTGTTTTGGAAAAATTTGGGATAAATCTACCACTTTTCTGTTTGTTTAGTTTTCCAAAAAATGTCGTCTACGGCATACTTTCATTATTATTCATTCTCGAAATTTCTGAGAAATTCGCGAAAACCCGTTACAAGGGATCCTATTTTTTTATTCAGCACATCTGTGCTGTTGAAGGGGCACATCCCATAACCGCTTTCCAGTTGGTTTAGTTTTCCAAAAAAAATCTAGCCATTATTCATCTTTCTATAAGTTTTCTAAAAATTCCTTGAAATCCATTATTGAAGATCCATTTTTTAAATTCAAGTTTTCCCTCTGTTCTTTCCTTAAATGGTTGCTTTGAAGTACAAAGATGGGGAACCATGGCCTTAGAACTCTTTAGAATATAAGAGGAGTCCACATACATGTACAGTATTCTTATATGATACCATTTCATCTACATATTTGTTCTAAAATTCCAAAACACTATTTAAAATATAATTAATTGTTCACATGAAACTATGGCAACTGACACAATATCAGCTTTAAGAAAAAATTAGAATATCCGGAACTATACAACTGACATATTCTAAATCGTAATGCATGTAAGTCGTCCTTGAATAAATGCAACATGTTTTGAAAATTTAGCGATGCATTTTTAGCCTCCCAACATATAAGGTAAAATTATTAACTATTGGGTCGTTTTATCCCATTAATGGAAACGTCATTCTCATTATAAATGACTTCATCTTATGTTTTGCCGCAACATTTTAATTATTTCACACTAGCTGTTTTAGCATTAGTTTTCACAAACGGTTTTTTTCCAAACAATTACAGTTTGGGGTGTTGTAAGAAGTCTTGACTAAAAAACAGATTAGGCCCTGCCCCGCCAAAGTCAATTCATGTATGAAAGAGTGGGTTTCTCCAGGCAATGATTGTTTGGTGGATGGGCAGCTAAATAAAAAAGGACATTTTAAAATACATTAAGCAAAACTAAATAAAAACACATCTTGTACATGTACTGTACATGAGCAGGTTCGAAATATAAATGTTTTGGCGCATTCGGCGCAATTTTCAAACAATAACAAATTCGACATTAAAATGTTTAGATTTCATATGCACAATCTCGCATTTCTTCGGCCAGCACGTTGAAAAAATATGAAAACCGAAAGTGAAAAACTTCTTTGCAAACGAGTGCCAAATCCTCGTATATTCACGTAAACGAGGTTAGGGTTAGGCTTAACTTCTCCATCATGCGAAAGCTTTTAAAAGTTGTGTGAGTGGTTTAATCTCATTGGACATTCGGTGGCATATAAGCTGCGCGTCAAGAAAATAGAAACGGAGCAAACAAATCTCCAGTAAATTAACCTTTATTAAGCGCGTCTCAACTTTTGGCTCGTTTCGATTGTTTCTAATTTTCTTTGTCAATCAAGCGGAAGTAGCACACTGCAGTGTTTACGGATATAGCTGTAGGGATAAGTGCAATCTGCTATATGGAGGCTGGCTAAATACAAAGGGACAAAAACGAGCATCACTAGTCAGAATTTAAAAGCAATAGAAGTCGGAGAGATGCGAATCTGAACAATAAATACAGCGAGATCCTCGTATAGAACTCCTAATAACCCGACTGCAACATGTACATTAACACAAGTACCCAATTTCACGTCAGCTACGTATGACAGCTATTGTTTATGGACTAGCTTCTGGATGTTACTACAGAGTGTACATTGTTCAACCCGCTTATACCAGCTCGTACGACCATGCTCCACTAAATCTCAATGAGAAGTGATTAGGATCAGTCCTAGACAGTTTAGAATTTCGCTAGGCAAAGTTACAATTTTGTTTGAAATTTAATGATTAATTAACATCGATTATGCGTGCTGCGCCCTCACAAATTTAGGAGATGAGCGAAACAGCGTGTCCAAAAAACTGTTATTCTGCTTTTACAGTAGGCATGCATGCATTCGTGCGAACTGTTTTTGTCTTATTTGCCACATAACCTACATGTAAAATCAGGATGTTGATTAACTAGGGCTATACTACGGAATATTCCCTGCTGCAAATATCCACAAAATATGCATACATGTATTTCAACCTTACTTTCTTGTAGACAAAAAGGCACCAGTTTAACCTGTCCGAATTTATCGATCCTATTTTTTTTTTTGCTTCTTACTTTTTTGGGTGTTTCGTTTTTATCCTAATCCATTAAACTACAGTAGACAAAGCAGTATTGGAACACTATGAAAATTGTGGTTCATGATGTTTCTCTACTGTATCACATTCTAACCTAAATTAAACTACAAAGGTAACGTCTGATTTAGCTGCCCCTAACCGCAGGCAATCTCCGCCAGCCCAGGAGCCGTTGGGAGAAGCTATCTTTTCTATTCATGTACATGTATAATAGTGTATATGCTGGAATAAGGTATCAGCAGGGAATATACCGTAGAGTAGAGCCTTAACTACGGTAGTATGAGCAAAATCTCAAAGTTTGAAGGATTCCTAAAACAAAGTGAGACTACTTTTCTAATAGCATACTGATCTATAGTAACTAGATCTAATCTAATAGTCTAATAGATGATCTAATAGTAACTAGATCCTGGCCAGCATAATAAAATCAGCTAAATAAAGACAGTTGCAATTTAATTATCGGAAGTTTTTTATAGTGATCACATAAAATCTACCTAATTTTTATTTAGCCTGTTCTGTGTGGCACCAGAACACTTCCCACTATTCACTGCTCATGTTGCTATTGAACTCAGCACAGGCTAAGCAGCAGCCTCAGCTATTGACGCTCAGCACAGAACACTCAAGACATTAATTGCATCACGATGTGCACAACAACCATACTTGAACTCGTTGCAGAGGCAAAACTTCCGGATGAACTCGCATAGTTGAGATTTATCTCATACACCAAGTATGGCTGTGATGAGCTGAGCAAGATGAGATGAGCACTAAACCCCCATTGGGGTGGACGACAACAGCATGAGCTCAGCATGAGCACAGCATGAGCTAGGGCGCAGTAAGCAGACTCTACTTAGAGAACAATTATGGAAAAGAAAAGTTTTGAGTTCGATATGAAGTGAGCAGTACAGACGAATGAGATTGCACTGGCAAAATTAAGATGTTAAGAGAATCACAGTGGAAATTTCATTTCCTCGCTTCCTGGGAGCCAATCGTAAAGCTGGCTGCCAATAAAGGCTCAACTTGAAGGGTCAATTCGACCCTTACGTTTTCAGGTCGACTGCATTTGGAAAGTTCATTTAGACGGCGATGTAAAGTTAGTCCGCTCATTTCTGCCACTCGAGTCCACGACAGCATGCATGGTCTGTGCCACCCATATGTAATGGCCGTGTTATAAAAAAACCACATTGACCATCATCTCTTTTGAGCACCACCTTCTCATGGCAGGGGTGTGACAGCTATTGAAAATACGCACTTATGGGAGATTGAAAAATAGAGACGACGTCTAGGTGAAGGAAGATGATTCATCAAATTCATTTCGAACTTATTTCACTTTCTTTGGCGCTACATGTATATGTATTTCCAGCTCCAAACCTGCACCCTTGGACAACTTTGTTGGACGGGCAAATAAACGTTGCATTGTTCAAATTCTAGACAATCCTAGGATGAGAAACATCTCTGATTTGTTTCCCTCATGAAGCTATTGTAGAAACCTAAACAATATATTACAAAACTAATGCGAAGAAGGGGTAGAACAATTGTTTTCATGCATGTAATTTTTTTATTCACATAGCCTACATGTAAATGCATTGGTCGACAATTAAACTTTGTTGAGTACTAGACCATTTGATATTACACTAATTCCAAACCATCATGGATTTTTAAGTCATTTTAAGCAAATTGTTTTTCATAATGTTTATAATGATGGAAATACTACAAGCTGAATGTTTTTTTAAATTTGGTTGAATACTGGGCGATTTGTTATTATGCTAATTCCAACCCACCATAGATTTTTAGGGCATTTTATGCAAATTATTTTCCATAATGTTTATAATGATGAAATACTGCAGGTGAATTTTTTTTATAAAAACTAGTTGACAATGTCATACATTTAATTGTTTTCATAATTTTTTAATCATATAATACACATGTAGCCTTCATGTTAAAGCATTCGTAGACCAATGCCTTTCAAACTTTATTGAGTACAAGACTGTTTGTTATAATTTATAGTACAAGTACCCCTAAAACATCATGGATTTCTAGGTTGTTATGTAATTTATTTTTGCATAATGGTTATAATGACGGGAGCACTGCAGGCTAAATTTAGAAAAACTAGATCTCAAATGTTGGATTTTAGCCCATATTATTATAAAAGTATATTTTTCAGAAATGCAAATACAGTATTAATAACGAATGATTTAGTGAGGGCAGAACTTCTAGAAAAAAGCGATCACTAACAATGAATTTTGTTAATTACAAATTTTTTCAAATATACAGTATCTGCGTCATATATGCGAAATTTTATGATCTACACAGTAGTATTTCCAGCATTTTTAAATTATGATGTCAAATAGCATATTCGAGGCCCATCGTTTAACGAATTTCCATGACAGAATTACTTTAGTGAACGTGGATACGTTTAGTTAAACATTGGAGTAGCATAAATAGTAGTTTTTTGCTTTTATTTATGTCTTTCATTACAGTAAAACAAAAAAAATTGAATTGATTTGTATTTGTGAGAAACTTCCTTTACTTAATTTCCAGCCTTTTTGTGAATGGATAAGAGTCTAATTTTATAAGATTACACTGAGCGAAGCAGCTCATTGACTACATTATTTGCCATTTGATCTGTTGAGTAATAGAACTCTTTACGCCACCTAGGCCTGTTTCCAAGAATGGTGCTTCATTTTCTTGATGTAGTAGTTTACGTTAAGAAACGAATTAATTTTCCAGTAAATCTGGTAATCCAGTGACAAATTAATGCTACAGTTTATCATTACTTAAAGTCATCCGTTCGCTGCACTGCAAGTTTCCTAAATCGTATCTATCTTTTTATTTTTTTTTTATTTTCTGGAAGCAGCAAATGCCTAAGCTGCCATTAATTTAAAATAAAAAAATATTTCGATAGAATAATGACCTCTTTACCTCGGGCATATGCCACCTTGCCCATCCTACGAAGGTGTTATCTGGAATGGCGAAAAACAATGCCAGACGGGCTGACGAGTCAGAATAATGATGATGATAAAAGTGATGGCTCCAGCCAAACTTTAAGCCCTGCTTATATTTTATTCGATCCATGGAGACAGAGAGAGAAGGAAAAAAATTGCCTTAAGATTGTCTAAGAAAGAAAGATGACCGAAAATTTCACTCACGTCCGAGTGAAAATAGAGGCCAAAGATGTGAAGCATGCGGAGGATTTTGATTGGTTATCTTTCAGCAGCAGACATGATGGAATGTTGCGGGGATTAAAAGAGCTCAAGTGAAGCCCATACTGAGGTGTCAACTCCTAGGCTTAGCCACCTTACGTCGATATGTTGCCTATTGTTCCCTGGAAAACGTGAAATTCATACGGACATTTTTCAAAACCGGATAGACACGTGTATTTTGAAGATCCAGACAAGCTTCGTGTATTTTTTTCCAAAACACGGATGATGGAAAGTAGACTGACGCGGACTTAGACGGAGAATAAATGGCTGCTGCATAATGCTTTCGAAGAGAAAAAGGCAAATGGGAGCTATCAGAAATGTCCCCACTTATACGGCTTTTGAGATCCACAGCGTCTTATCCAATGTTGACGTTTTGCTTACAAATTGCCTGCATTTCAGGCCTTGGTTGACCTACTTACTTCGCTTTCTGTGTTTCCTTGCCAAATCACGGTTGCACTTGCGAGTTTCTTATACTTTGTGGTTATATACATCACTTCAAGTTTTTGAGACCACTTGAAATAAGAAGTAAACCTTCGTGGGCGGCTGCTGGAGGTGAGCAGACGTAATGAGCACCCACTTCTAATCAACACGAGTAGGGTGTCTAGGCACTGATTGGTTTTACACCCACATTCTTGGTGATTCTTGATAGACCAAGGTTACATGAAGTTTATACAGTGGACTACGTTTAATGTGATCACATTGGCCTCCGGCTATTTTGATAACAATAGCTGAATGACAAGAAAAGGCCATCGTCATTTAAGTTGAATTCTCGTGTACAAATACATCACTTAATTTAACGTTACAAAGACATTTACAGCTAATAAATCACTTATATTGGTTTTCTTACAATTTTTCGGTATAAATTCGTTAATGAAATTCACATGTTCACATTGTGCATCACACCTAGTCACATTTATTAGTGCTTCTGCCATCTCAGCACTGTCATCATAGCAGATGGGACATCAGTTTAAACATTCTCTTCCAAAACTTCTTATCCTTGTGTTTTACGAATCCTCAATGAGGGGAAAATGTTAACAATAAGCGAATTGTTGATTACATTAACCGATGATTTTACTGTGTATTTGTATATGAGCGATCGGGAGTTGGCGATTTCGATAACAATAAACAAATGATAACATTATCCGCGATTCCAATAAGCGGACTTCACTGTACAGTAAATTTGACCCATAACCTGGGGAACCTGGGAAAGTCAAGGGAATTTTGATAATTTTTCAACAAGTCAGGGGATTTCGTAATTTGTATGTATAATATCAATGCTGAAAGTATTCCATACTTGTCAATTATGACATATACCTTTGTTTTTAGTTGGTTTTAGTTTACGCAATGGGAGCAAGTTCCAGTATGGCAGACTGATTACTTCTAAATATTTGGCTTCACTAAGACAATGTCGAAATTTGCCAAATTAAAATAGTGAATTCCTAGGTACTTTAATGTTGTGCGAATTAAAACATTATTTATTTTCAAGAGCAAGGGAAAATAACAAATTTGACCTGGGAAACCTGGGAAATGTAATTTAAGTGAAATGTTATGTCCCATAATTCATCTTATGTTTCAACGAATGGTTTTTACCAGGAGGATATGTCGATACTATGAATGAAAATATCTAAAAATGATCATAATATGGATTTTCGACAACATTCTTTCTTAACTCAATTTTTTTTGGCTTTTTTTCTATTTGGAAGAAAACTGACGTATGCAGATCTAATGCAGATTTTTTAGTTTTTTTTAATATGCAAGGTTTTCATTTTTTTTTGCAAAGATGCATTTCATTTCTAAAAATGATTAGACGTGCATATCCATCATTTTCCATTAGATTATTTTATGAATATTACATGCGTTACGAGCCAGCTGATCTTGCAGCTGAAAACTACGACACTCTTCTTGATTGTGTAGTTTGTGAAGGTTTTCTGGTTGGAATTGAGGACGTTTTTGCCACGTTTTTCGCCCTGAACTTGAGACGAATCCAACGCTTCCATTCTGGATTCCTGGTTTTGTTTTTGCCATATGACACCCTGGAGAGTTTTGGCGTAGATTTCCTGAGCAGTTTCGCGAATCTGCAGCTTTCTTATATATTATATTTAACGTGCATTTTCATTACGGTGCCTTTTGGGGATAGGATTTTTTTCCCGAATTTCCCTGTGTATGTGAACGACCTTCCTGCATGGATAATTTAAGATGTGTATCAGCCTTACTGCAGCAAATACAGTACCTTATCTAATTCTGGGGATACGCCAAGAAATTCAAACAGAATCTCTGACATGAAGACTTGTGATCTAATGATCGGATCTGGATAGGAGGCTGTAAAATGGAAATAAAAACACAATTGCACCTGAACCTAGCGCGGCTCAAACTGCTTCGTAAAGTATACGGTCACCCAATAACCATTCCAACCAAAGGTTATTTGGAAGAAAGTGCACATTAACACACCAACTCTTAGAATGTGAAATTCGACAGAAGGTGCTTGTCAAATATGTGACCACAAATCAAGTTGAACGAGGACGATTATTTGGATTCTAAAGATTCAAAAATCAAATACAGTTAAACTTCGATTATTCGTTACTCGGTTAAACGTCAGTATGCCAAGAAACAAAGTATTTTTATTTGCAAAAGTAAAATTTAATGGCGTGTTCTCGTACAAAGAACTGTCCAAATTCTCCTGAAGTGCAAGAACAACAGAAACTGGTAGAGGTTTTTAAAACATAGGCATGTGTATATGTAGATACACATGCCTGATCCCTGGTCCTGACGAAGTTTCACTGTTGAATGCTTTTTCGAAACCATTTTTCCTGCAGCTAAGGATTAATTTGATTTTAGGTTGTTGGCATGGACCTGGGCGTTTTTGGTGTTAGTATTTTAATGAGGTTCCATGGGCCCCTTAATTGGCCTATTTGATAAATATTAATTACAATAGTGTCATAATCTGCTAAAGTTTGAGAGCCAAAGCTGAAGAATGCTAATTATGACAACTCTGATTTGTTAACTACATGTACAAACTGCAGTGATAACCCTTACATTTATCACGGTCAAAGTCGATGATGCGCCATTTTGCTGTCTATTTTGTTCAGTATTAAACTATTTTCTTGTTCCATGCATTCCGTCAATCGTTCTATGCAGATAATAAAGCCTTTAAAAACTCTGCAATGCATCGTTTCGGTAACAGCATTTAAAGTTCTTTGCGTCAGCAGCAGTCTGGGGAACACCTGACTTCAATTACTGGAGGACATTTTACTGTTAAAGTGAACCTTAAGATGCGCCATGTCGGAGATCATATTAAGGTTACACGCTATAGATCCCCATTACTCGCATTTGCTTAGGTAGAAAATCATTTAAGCCTATTACAATAAGCCGGTCTCATCAAAGAAATTTATAGGAAAGAGAAAATGGTATCGAAGTTTGGGATTTCTTCAATTCCTCCCTGGAGGCGTCACTATGTGGCGACTGAAATGAAGTGAGACGTGCGACGGGATCCCCTTGCTGAAATAGAGTGAATTCTACCCTTAATATCTGGCCATTTATATCTCCTTATACAATGAAAAGATTGGGCCTGGCTCTTCAGCATCCACCGTAAAGAATCAATGCTGTTCTTTTGCAACCTCAATGAAATAGGAAGTTATTCATCTTTTTTTTCTCACAGCCCTCTATAATGTATTAAGGTTGATGTACTCCACCCCTCCCCTCCACAGCTCGCTCATAGATTCTGTGATGGCTCCCTTTCTCGACATCCCTAACGATTTAACACCTACCTCCCTCGCAAGTAAGCCTATGCTTCCTCTCCATTTTCATCATTCTGGTGCCACTGCCACCAGTCTTCATTTATAAAAGGTGTGAGCAATCGACACGCTTCAGTTGAATGACGATGCTGCATGTTGGGCTGCAAGACGCAATATTAGCATTTGAAGATGTCACCAAGAACCAAGAAATTATACCTTTAATCCTATGAAAGTGTTTATCTTGTACATGTAGTTCGAATGTTTTCCGCATTGCTTTCAAAATTACGAAGAAAGTAAAAACTTTGAACGGCTTTACCTGTTTCATATTTTCTGACTTGTTTAGCAACTTCCAAAGCCAGACATGGTGAGGGGGCGTTCATGTTTTTCAGACCCCCTCAAAATTAGATTAAAAAACACGTCAGTAGACATTTTTTTGCACAACTGAATGGCAACGGATGGAATTTGACTCAAATTATTATTTTAAGAAATGATGATACAGCGTTTTGTTGAGTCATTTATTCGTTATTATTTGGCCAACCCCTATGGCCGTCGAGTTAAATATGTAATATTTGAACTTGGCATTACAAAGTCCTTGCGCGACGGTAGCCAAGAAGGTAGTGTAATATATAATAGAAGAACGAGTATTGTAAGGGTCGGGGTTCAGGATACCTCCCACATACTCCATACTCCATATTCCCACAAAATATTGAAGATAACAGCCAACCTTATTCATGTGATCTGGCATTCTCATCCCCACAAAGAAAAACACAGTCGTGAATTTCAGAGTTCAAGAGGTGGCATTCCTTCACAATAAAATTCCCCATTCTGCCCATGGTAAGTGCCCTGATCCAAATGTGCACAATATACGTTGTTCGTATGTTTATCCAGAATCGGGAATTTATCCCGACCTAACTTAATCTAACCTATCCTAAAATTAACCTAAATCTATATTTTCTTTATTTTGCATGCCCTAAACGCAAGCAGTCATTGCCAGCCTGCGAGTCATTAGGCGAAGCCCACGTTCTCATATGGTACAGGTTGTATGCAGGAGCAGGCCAGCAGCAGGGCATATCGTCATAGTAACTGCAATAGGTTTATTGCACATTATGGCCAATCTAGTGAGCTGCACTGAATGAAGTAGGACGTATCACTGAGAATATGACCTATTCTGAGTGACACGACCTATTGCATTAGGTACAGCTCAATACATGTACCGTAGATTGGCCACAGCAGAGCAACAGATTGGCCACAGTAGAACATAATGAGATTTAGGTCATGGAAATCATCGAAAAGTCATGAAATTTACGTCAGGGTCATGAAAAATCATGAAATTTACAACAGGGTCATGGAATTTTTTGTCTTTTTCATTGATTTACAAAATAAAAATTTAGATCTAGATTCTTCATTTTTCACCTACTTCCGCAAACAATCTTGCCTGCAGAGTGTTTTTCACCAATAATCTTGTGGCCACAGTGCTAGATAATGTTTCTGAAAATCGCCATTTTGCTATGACAAAAAACTTGAACGAATATACTGTAGGTTTGGAAATTTTCTTGAAGTCATGAAAAAGTCATGGAATTTACAACAGGGTCTTGGAATCTTTGCCTTTTTCATTGGTCCACAAAATAAAAATGTGGGTTTAAATTAATTTTTCATCTATTTCCGCAAAAACGTTGGCCTGCGGAGTGATTTTGGCCAATAATCATGTGGCCACAGTGGTAGATTTGCCTTGACATAAAACTTGAACGAATATAGGCATAGAAAAATTGTGAAGTCATGGAAAAGTAATGGAATTTGCAATTCCAAATCCAGTAGACACATGAGTAGTAAAGCCTTAAAATCTATCGTATTCTTTGCCCCACAGTCGTTTCATGTGGTGGAGTAATACACCCAGACGACGCTACCCAAATTTGGTCAAAACATTCCATACCGAACAGAAATGCTATTTTCGTGGAATTTCAAAAACCTATAACTATTCGGGAATCATGCATTGGGGGAAGCAAATGGAAAATTCCCTCGACCTGGGTTGTTTTTCGTTCCGCTTCTCTCACGCCACAACCACAACATAACGGTCCCCACAGAGCAGTCGAATGAAAAATGAAGTTTCGACAGGCATTTTCATCAAAATCGGGCAACTTTCGGCTCGGACGATGGCAGCCATCATTGAGGTGATTGGCGGAACGAAGAAGAGAAAGCTGGAGGGGTCAACTCGGCGCTGGATCAAGGGTCCCGGAAGAGGGCAAAACTGGAAAAGCATTCTCTAGTATAATGGAGGCCTTATCCCGAAGCGAGGTTTTGAAGAAGACAAATGGACACGGGAGTGAATGGGCGAATGGGCTATGCACGAATCCATTGAGTGCAAGAGTTAGGCGATAACGAATGCGATACACTTAAGTCTTGCAGCCTCCATTTTAAGTGCATCTACCCGCTCAACTTTTCATTCCCACATGTGTTATCTGCAACTAATTACCCAGATGAGATAAATTCCTCTAATTATTTATTGACGCCAGTTGGCGCGAAACCCACATAGATCTTAGCCAACGTCCGGCAGGGGGAGGTGCGATCGATGGCCCCGCACCATTTGTTCAACCACTGCTGAAATTATTAGCCCTGCGTGGACGTTTAATTGCTTTCTTAAATAATCCATAGAATGACCGCTTTTTCTCCTTGCAAATGCGCTGGCAAAAAACGACAGCTGGTCAATAGTTTGCGGTATTTATTCCTCGGAAAAATCAATGACCATCGAAGAATGGGAAAATGCAGGCCAGGAAAAAAACACGCATTTCGGTACATGTAATTCGATAAATGTATTCAGGATGGAGGATGTTGGAGGAATTGAGGTGCATCGCTGTTTTTAAAATGTTGCTGTTCTTCTTTTCCCAGAATGAGTGGGGTTCATCTGCAGTTGGACTTTGCTCTGTACTGCAGCATAGATGTAGCTATTTCCAAGAATGAGTAGGATTTATCTGTAGTACATGTATTGCTCTGTTCTGCAGACGTTGCAGCGTCGACATTTTTTCAGACATTGTACAATGTAAAATTAGATGGCTCATCACGAAAAAATGCGATTGTCGGCACCAGTGGTCAATCTTGTTCGGCAATGTTTTATTGGCTGAATCTGACCACTGTCGTAAAGTTGACGACAGCACGCACAGATTTATGGTGCAAGCACTTGTTTCGAAGATTAGACGATCACTGTCACTACTATTGTCTACATTGATCAGACGCGTTAAAGTACGTATGGGTGACACTCGTAGCAAAACTGTGCAGATATTGCACGCAAGCTGCACAAATAAATGTGTACATATGTAGATAAGTATAAATAAGTGTGTAAATAAGTACGAGCTTTTCACGCATCTTTTCATTATCAAGTACTATACAGTAATGAATGCCTTATCCTCATTTGTTTCAATTCATTTGAATTCTACTTTCAATACCCATTATCAGTAAGCGAAAACCGCTTCTGAGCCCAAGAATTATTTCAGGATCACATTATACATGTATATTGAATGATATTGACAGTACTGGCTATATCGCCACTGGCTGCCACGTTTAAATCGTTCATTTTTAAAGCTCATGAAATGTTGATATAATGTAAGTTCTATGACTGCAGTGAATCCCTTATGATTTAATTGTGATAGAATTCAGTGCTAAGCCCTATTGCATAAAACTGGCTGATCAGGAATTCGTGACCTTTGCGAAAATTAGCGGAAAAAGCTTTTATAATGAATTGAACATTTTTTGATAGCACCTCTTGAAACCTGATGTCCAATTGAACCTATTTCCTCTCATACAAAAATAGGTTCAATCGCCCCGATTTTCCTAAAAAAGTCGCATAGAACCTTTAAAAAACCTGTTTTTTAAGAATGTACAGTATATTTGACTAACATCATGTACACTTTAAATTTTCAATCTAATTCAACTCAGTTCCCTATAATTAGTAATGGTAGTAAACTAATAATAATAAGGGTAATAATACAATGTGGTAGGGAGAGTAGCCCATCAGCCCAATTTAAGCGGCAGTTACAATCGCATTTCGATGATCACCATCATCATTGTAAAATTAAATTTCTTGAAGCTTAAGACTGCCCTTTGGAAGAGAATTCCAACGCCTGATGGAATGCAAGAAATAAGACTAACATTTGTGATTTAATTTTGATAAAAACATGTACATGTATATAATTCGACCGATGTGATGATGTCATCAATTGGGGTTTTACCTAGCAGAATGTCCATCCTATCAAGCACATGACATCGAGTGTCCAAAGCACTTCCTTTGGAATGAAAGATGGCTCGACAGTCTTGGTAAATCCGTTCTCCAGTACGTCAGTGTCGCCCGATTGATGACCGTTGTTTGGCCACGACCACCAGGCGTCGCCTCCGAAGACCTCCTGCTCTTCAGGGCGTCGTCCATCTTACGACCACCAGTGTCACCGCCGTAATCCTGCTGTCCAGCCGCTTAATGATGATGAGACAGTCAGGCCATTCTGAACGTTGGCGGTTTCACGGCAGAATCGTCATCTCGCAGCAGCCCATTTGCATGCTTGATGAGCTTTCTACACAATCTCTACCAGATGCAGTGCATTTCTGATGGTGGACTCTCGGAGGCTTCTGCTCCTCCGCTACTCTTGCTGATGGGATTAATTACACGTATTTTAAGACCTCATTACCGCAGCAACAGTGTCGTGCCGAAATTCTTGCAGCCTCGACGATGCCTAGATCGATGGTACCTTTCGAAGAGCAACCCTATACAGGGTGATTAGAAATGATAGCAACACATTAAATACATCACCGTGAGTGTTGTATTCGACGTACAGTGGACTCCGCTTAATATGACCGCGGATAATGTTATCATTGTTTATTGTTATCGAATTTACCAAGTTCCGAACGCGGTTATTATAATCAACAACTAGCTTTTTGTTGTTATTTTCCCTCATGGAGGATTCGTAAAACATAAGGAATGAGAAGTTTTGGAAGAAAATGTATAAAATGATGTCCCATCTGCTATGAACATCGAAAATTTCGGGGAATATATTTCCAAATTTTTGTTATTCATTGACGAAAATGCTCCAATAGCAGTCCCGGTAACTATATCTGACACTTGCCAGGCTGTCTGTGAGTCAGAGCTGACTGTTGAAAATGATTTTGATGTTGAGAAACCACCAAAAAGTTATGAGATGTCAGAAGGTCTAATATGTTTGACTATATGTGCGCTTCCAATTGATTTTAAAATACAATACATTTAATAATATGAGAATTTCATTAACGTAATTATGCAGAAAAATTGTAAGCAAACAAATATAGGTAACTTTGTTCTTGTCATAGATAATTAAGGTGCACTTAAATGGAAAAACTTAGAAAGTATTTCCATTTAAGTGCGCCTTAATTATCTATGACAAGAAAAAAGTTACCTATATTTGTTTGCTTACAATTTTTCTGTATAATGCTGTCTCAGGCTCCCCTTAGGTCTCCATAGTGAGTTCGTGAATTTTTGCGGCCCTTGCTTTAAAGATATGGGGATCGTGTTTGATGATATCAAACAAGCATCTCTCAAAGTTTTTCTTTGAATTTTCCAGTATTGATATGTTTCCGCCTTCCGCCGCTAGAGGGCGCTGAATCGCAAACTGGTATCTTTTAACTCAGCGCCATCTAGCGGCAGTCGGCGAAAACATTTCACCGCTGGAAAATTCGGGAAAATTTTTTTTTTTAGAAATGCTTGTTACGCTTAAGCTCGATCGCTGTGCCACCAATAATACAGCCGCAAAAAATTCATGAAACCACTGCAGTCATTTGTAATCGCCCAGTACAGGGTGAGTTGACTTTGCCCATGCTCTCATGGATCTTCGACTATCCAGCATCCACAAATCAAGCGTGAGACACACAGGGATGACAAATGGAAATTTAGTCGTGCGGAATATGCGCTTTTTAACGAACACTCTACATGTACATGTGCACTTCGCAGCCCCAGTAAGAAAAGCGGTGGAAATAATTCCTCTCAAGTTTCACGTTCCGAGTCTGCGCAGAAACTAAAATGGAACTGGGCTGAAACTTGTTTTATGGCGATTTACCTGAAGGCTGGCTGTGGAGGTTAATTGAATTTGCACTTTTGCAGCTGGCTCTAGGTAATTGTTGTGCCTAAACGCCAGAAAACAATAGTGGCGGAAATGGATTATTTATTAATTTGAAAATGCAGTCTGGGGCATTATAAATAACCCAGACATGAGAAATGTGCTACAAAGCACATTTTCAGTTAAGCCGTCCGCTTCAAGACACGATAATGCAATTATCAAAAGTCGTAGATTATTCCGACTTTGTTACAAGCAACTGCGATATTATACTCAGACAAAGTATCAATACAGTACATCCTGTCTAAAATACTGTAAGGTAATATCCTCTCTAAAACTAATTTCATGTGCAATGTTAAATCTAATAAACCTCTATAACATGATATTCAGTAATCTTTGCATTGGATTTTATTTGTAATACAAATTTTGCAAACTAATACTACAGCTTGTATTGCAGAAAATTAGGCAAAATGTCAAACCTGGAGGGAAAAATAGCAAAGAAACTTCCTATTAATGCATTTACTAAAAAAATTTGGCGCCATAGGCGATTGATCGTTTCTTTGACGCCAAATGTGTGGGGCACCATTATGGCTATAAAAGCAATTTCAAAGCAGTAGATTCCTGCCCCAAATCTATCCAAACTAACCTCTGAAAGCCAATATTCAGCACATGTCCCAAATGTGTTAGTGTAGGCAGGTTCTTCTGTAGCAACTATTGCAACCTTAGGACAATTTATTTCAATTTATCTGTAAGCCTACCAAGACTAAACTAAAAAATGACAAAAAATAAACCGTCTATGGTGACCTGAACTGGATTGGTATAAACATCTCCAGAATCAGAATTCATTTATCAGAATTCTAATATTCTTTTTCTCGTTTTATTATGTAAAAGACTAACGTAAAACTGAATGGCCTGCATGCACACTTACACTGTACATGTACTGTATATTAAGTATCAAACCTATATTTGTTGTAAGGAAAAAATAAAATATAAAGCAGTTATATGATGATTTATCCCACCACGTGAATATTTTAGCACTTGCCTTTCCAGTAATGGTATTGAATTTCGCAAATCCGTTCGATTTTCATCTCCTATACCCTTTTGTTGGTTTTAACCAGCATGTAAATTTTCATAGCCACGCTAGCCATGCATGCACGAATGATGGTCGTTGTCCTCCATGACAACTGTCGGACCTTTCAATGTTCGACCCACCATTCCGTTGGCACGCTATTGACAATGCTCAGCTGCCATTCTTTCATTTTCTCTTTATATCTTTTTATACATCTAAAAGCTACTCGGCCAATGAACGTTGGTTCTATAGATTGGATCTGGGCTAGGATTTTTCTCTTTTGATGCTGCTGGACTTTTCCAAAAGGCCATTTTCTCTTGAATTGCTGGTGGAAGCAGGCCAAGTTCGAGGACTGCATTGTCAGATAAATGAGTCCAGAACTGTCATTTCTATTTCGATATAGATTGGTTTTGGCCTCCAAAGCCTGGATGCATATGTTCGCCAAGAATAGATCTGCAAAAGTGGACGCGAAATCGAATTGTGTTCACGATGCACTCGTTTTCAGTGTTGTTTGCAAAAATTGTCCACGAATGTATTTTTCTCGTGAAATTCAATCGCCTAAGGTTCGACAGTCATTTGTTACCATTATACCTCGTGTTTTTACATTCAGTATGTTAACGATTATTCACCATTATATCATCCTCCTATCATCATCTAAACTATTTCCATTTACAAGTTTGAACCACTTGTTCGTAATCAATGTAGCATTAATTGCTATTTACACTCGATAATTACCGTTTCAAGTGGTGTCTGAGCCATATTAAGACATATAATCAGTATGTCATTCATGCCTAAGGCATGTAAACATACTGCAATGAGCACATCTTTGGAATATCATTTTCTTCTGTTCCCAAATGGTTCAACAGAATGTTCAGGATCCCGGAGGCATACATGTATGTAAATTTTAGTCTGATAATATATGTTTACATGTAAATTCATTATGCAAAATTTAAGCTTAACGGGAAGTTGCCCGCCCACCCCTGCCATGTTATAAAATTGAAAAAATTGTATACATAACATCTCTGCGAATAATGAATAAATCGTCGTGAT
>JAQGAF010003514.1:0-17301 GCA_034687865.1 Kryphioiulus occultus
CCACACATGCTAGTGATAAGAAAAGCATGTGAACTGACTAAATTGCTTTTTATTGGTCGGTAGTATTTTCTCACTTTTCTGGAGATAGCCCCTTCACATCGTGGGATAAGACACCGACTTGATCCTGTTGACTTTCCCACCCTTTCCCGTCAAGGAAAATGTTGTGTTTAGACAAATTGAAACTAATGTTCAGTGCATGTATGGTTTTGAGTGACTTTGACTAATGGCGCAATGGGACCATACCTGCTTTTCGAATTGAAAAAAAACTTGGTAAACTCTCTAACTGGGACACTTCGCTAAGTGGAACACTTTCAGAATGCACCATAGTTGTCCCACATAGAGAGGTTTCACTGTATTACCAAATGAATTCTAAGGTCAAAGATAACTTGGCAATTGAATTGACCAGGATCCATAACCTATAAATCGGTCATGAACTTCAATTTACATTTCGATGATAAGGAATAACTGCCCCTTCCCATATGTCCTACCTCACCTTGTATAAGCTTAACACTATATTTTTCTCTGCCATGCATAAGGCACTCCCTTTTCTGCATGAAACCTGTTGCGCTTCACATGCCTGCTTCTCTTCAGATTTATCCAGTGTTAGCAAACATGATTTACCATTTTGGTTATGGGTTTTGTTCCCAAACTTTAATTTGGATCGAGCTAGTGTATTTATTTGGCTTCCCAAATGACACTTAAGGGAGTTGTCAGCCAAGATCATTTGCCTTTACTGAACAAACATTTTATGTATACAGGCCTATAGCTAGAAACCGTGCAATTATCACTCAGTGCAAATGAGCTAGGGATTCTTCTGTAGTAGATTTTATCGTAGTTTGATAAACTAATCCATCAATTTCAAACATATTTTTCAAGCTCATTTTAATTAGGCATATTGCCTTTATTTTTCATTGCTTTATAACTATATTGTCACCGCAAATGCTCCCCAAGAGACTAAATACGTGACAATGCTTTACCGATAATAATGAATAATCTGAATAAAATGGAGAAACTAAGCGGAGTCCTTGTGGCTAAAATATACCCATGTGAGTGTTTACATTATCGTGCCTAGTGGCAGTTATTTCCGAATAGGGTAATCCGAAATGTCTGCTTGGATGTAATATGAAGTCTTTTCAAAAAAATTGGAAAATAATTGTAAAACAGTCCTGAATTGTGTTCTAGACTAACAAATAAAGAAACAGATCCTTAGAGTATAGTGAATTTTCTCCCTTTTTATTTTATCCACTTATTAAAAGTGTTGGTCTAAACATACATGTATACAGTAGTACCTTTGTCTATGTAACTTTAACAATAATTTTGGAAATATCTACGTTTACATGTACAAGTACATATCTCAGAATGGAATTGTTTTTTGATGATCTGCTAGTCAACATGCACACATTGGAATCCCATTTTATTGTTTTAACATTATTTTGGTATGGCCTTATGTATTGTACTTTTGCTGAAAGTTGCATGTGCTTGTATTTCTGATTTGAGTTAGGCTACTTAAATAAGTTGGCACAATTACGTTGTATAAATAATATTTGTATCTGTCATTCGGGGACCTGAAGGCCTTTAATTTATCGTCAACTTGGCCTTTCATTTTTATAAGCGTTTATTGAATATTCTTACCTCTATTACCTCTATTAAAATTTAAAACCATCTCAAAATTTCTTTTAGTTTTCTTGTTGCTTTGGAGATTTTTGAAAGATCAGAGGGTGCCTCCTTTGTTGCTGTCATATTTTCTGTTTGCCATGTAGCTTGACACATCCAAAACAAACTTCACGAAGTCTTATATTTTTATTTAAATGCTTAATAAAGTAATAAAGTTGATTTAATACAATATTTAATACAATATTGTTTGGGTCGAAGAACGAGTACAAAAAATTTGCTTGAATAATAAAAGTCTAACAATTTAAAAAAAATTGGCACTACATAAGAAGAAGAATAAAATATATTGAAAATAATCGATAGTCATGAAAATACAAAATCAAAATGCTTAGAAACTTATACAAGTTTGTGATAACCGTAAGTGGGGTTTTAAGCTCATTTTAACTTCTCCTATCTTATTAAATGGCACTATATAAAAATAATATAAATATAACTGCATGACCTGAACGATCTCATCTTCACGAATGCTCAACATGCCCTTATAGTTGAGGACTCTATAACTGTAGATACATTTAACTGTATTCTGGCAGTTCAAGGACTCGTGCACATAAATTGAGGTTATCTTGCATTTAACAGCAGTTCAACGACTCATGCATATAAATTGAAGTTATCTTGCATTTAACTTAAGACTAATCTTATCTCAAACACAAGTAAAATGACAGAAAATCCACATGTTACAAGGATGACTGTCTTCGTCTTATCTTTGAAGCACCAGCTGATAAAGGTTGGCATTAGTTCCCACACATAATCCATGCTATTTCTATGAAAATGCAGCAATACAGAGGCGTGCAATGGTCTCTTTCCTTTTCTGTTGGTTAATCGTGGCTTAATTGAAGCTTGTTGAAGCTGAAACACCAAAAGCATGATTGCCCAACTACTGCTGTATGGGGAAATCTTTTTGATTACAAAATTAATGTGTATTTGGTGGCAACATCTAGAAATGCGTTTTGAACAAGAACTATGACTGAAGCCCTATAGGCCTAATACCCTTGTAATTGACTAGTAACTAGGTATTTTAAAACCTCATTAGTCTCACTAATCTTTTAGAGATTGTTTTTGTCTCAACAGTTTTCGTTTAAACGGGGTCGGACGATGAATGGAAATATTGAAGGGAATGATTCAAGTATCTTTTTAGTATCATTTTTAACATTTTATCCGTTATCCTTGTCTCAAGGACAGATGAAAACTTTTCTCAAAATGGTCGCTACATTATTTCAAAAAGCTTTACAACAGTTGCCTGAGTAAGATTATACATTTAAAGATTTTAATGATTTTGTCATACGTTTTAAAGATTACGCTAACACGTTGTTTTATCATTAATTTATTATTGATTTTTTAGTAGACATGTGGGCTAAGCCAATTATTATTGGTCTGGTTTTCCAAAAAAAATTCGTGTACGACGTTTCCAAATTATTAAGATGAAAATTTGTTGTTTGCATTACCCATATGGAATAAAATATTTGGAAAATGTATATTTTTTTATTACACTATTTACATGTACAGTATATACCGGGTGAGGCTGAAATAGTTTGAAGGTCATTTCATTCGTTATTGTCGAAATGTAAATTGAATTTGATGGTTGGTATATAGGCTATGGACCGTGCGCAATCCAATGGTCATGTGACCTTTGACCTTAGAGTTCATTTTAAGGGACATTCCATTTCCAAATTCTAAACCGCTGCTCAAACACCCCGAGACCCAATTTGAAAGTTGTAGAGCATACTCGAATTAGTATATATCACGTTTCATTTATTTTTTTGGAATCGTGTACAAAGCACAAAAAATTGTGTCAATTTGACCTTGTAACTCCAAGGACACGCGCCATTTTTCCAGGGCAATCGAACCGCTCAAACGATGATTGTGAACGAGTGCACGTGAAATTGTTCCTATGTTTCCTTTGTAATTAGATTGTCCTGGAATGGTCACATGACCATTGGATTGCGCACGGTCCATAGCCTACATGTATATACCAATCAAATTCAATTTACATTTCGACAATAACGAATTAAATGACCTCCACGCTATTTCAGCCTCACCCGGTATGGAACATTTACCAAAATTGGCCCAATTTATTGATAGTATTTTATAAATGTTGTTAAAATATATGTGTAAGATATTGCCCATGTATAAAATATATATGGCAGTATATATGTGAAATATATTGCAAATATACACATTTTTTCATTAATGTGATGGTGATCGAACCAGGGACCTTGGATTGAGAGTCAGAATTATTTTTAAGTACTATTTCTTGTCTTAATTGTTTCACAAATAGAACAATGAAATGTAAATTAAATATGCACTTTCCAAATTTGTTTAGCATGAATACTTTGGTAATGATATACATGTACATTTATAATGTAGCCATATATTTATAATCTATTACGAATATATTCGTATTTGGTAATAATATAATGGAGACAAAAACTGTATATTCATATTATCCAAAATATTATTTTTCCATATGGGTAACATGAAATATTTCTATAAGTAGTTATTTTCATGTACATGTAGGCTCAAAAATTGCCGTCGGTAGGCTTTTTGAAATTTCTTGAAAAAATACACCTCGGTAATTTTCCGTGGTTGGTGGCTTATTTCGAATTATCCCCTGCTGGCAAAATCGAAATAGGCCACCAACCAATCATTACTTACAAAACAACGACAACGAAATTAATATTTCTATTGATTAAATTAATTTCTGCGTAATTAGATTTTTCTTCAGCTTGCTTAGATCACAGAAGAAACACAAGTACATGCTGTCAACAACACCATTAATTTACATGTCGATCACCTTTGCATCAAACTGTCAAGGCGACATATTTTGAGATTGTTTAAATAAGTTTTCAATGCAATTCAGAGAATTGTAAATCGAGCAACGTACAAACTTGCAGTATTATTACTGAACATTAAATCATTGAATTAAACGCTGATATTTGAAAAAGGACATAAGTTAGATTTCAAGCTTTGTTTCATACAATTTTGCTTTTTACTTATTCTAACCAAACCGAGATCTTTGAAAAATGCTAGCAATGTATAAGGGTGAAAATTTGACAGAACTTTATATAATGCCCTGCATCAAATGTACACATATGATATATTGCAAATATATTATTAATTCATGTCCCAGCTAAAGCAATACGGATAAAATGAAAGTAATATTTCTTGGCTTTGTTTAACATCATGCCCTTACTAACAAGTGGGCTTCTCCTAACGACTCGTAGGCTAGCAGTGATTGCATGGAGTGTGGGCAGCTCAATAAAGAAATTACACCTAGGTTATTTTATTCCAGGTTTGGTTACATCAGGTTAAGTCAGGCTAGGTCAGGTGGTGTAGGCTAATGAAAAGAAAGACAACAAAAACAGCAAACATCTTTTTTAGTTCTCAATTATGAACAAAATGTTTTAATATTAACACATTAATAATGGGAACATGCACGATTGAAAAAAGTGTTTATTTGAATTGTTATCATTGTTATTGTTGTCTGTGCAATCACATTAATTGCCATCTATCCACTTACAGGTTACCGACCCTTTTACTACTATTACGCCAGATCAATGGCGAATTGATTGTAGTTTGATTGCAATCTGATTGCAAATTGATTGTAGTTGGATTGTAATCCGATGGCAGTTGGATTGTAATCCGATTGCATTTGGATGGAAATCCATTGTTTCATAAAACAGCAAAATGATCAAGGTTTTTGCCATCAGATTGCTATCTTTGAATGCATTCAGATTGCAGTTTTACAGCATGATTGCTCTTAAAAGATTGCAATCCGGATAGCATTTTTTTCTCCTGGGAATATTTTCTCATGGTTAGGTCTGGTTGACCTAGGCATTGGACTTGGCCCTAAATCACCCAACCATGAAAGTATTGCATGTCCATTGAACCTCTTTCTTACCAAGTGGCTGTTCAGTAGAACCTTTTTGTCTCAGAAGCAAAAAAGAGGTTCAATCCCATCTCTAATCCTAGAAAATCATGCATTGAATCTTTGATAGCATAATTTCATATCACTTTCTTCTTGACTTACATGTATATCTACATGTAGTAGGAATGCCATGTGCACTGCTCTTCCATTTTAAATCTCTTCCTATTTCTCAAATTACCAGGCACAAGAGGATCCTTAAATCTGCAGTCTATAGATGGCTGCCTGGTCTATACCGAGATGACCGCACATCCACAGAAGGTGATGCCACCATATAATGAATCAACCTTGATCCAAGAATTGCTCCTGTATAACTCCACTCTGTGGGCCAATCTACACCAGTACTTGACAAACCGGGCCATTGATGACCAGGCCTTCACTATCATAGTCATCATTTACTCTGCCCTCATAGTGTTGGGAGCTATTGGAAATGGCCTCGTCTGCCTAGTCGTGGTCTGCAAGGCACAGATGAGAACATCCCGCAATGTCTTCATCATAAACCTGGCTGTGTCCGATCTCCTCCTGTGCCTGTTCACCATGCCCTTTGCCCTCACCCAGGTCCTATGTAAGACGTGGCTGCTAGGTAACTTCATGTGCAAAATGGTCAGCACCCTGCAGGCCATCAGTGTCTACGTGTCCACAATGAGCATTACGGCCATTGCGCTTGACCGCTACAATGCCATTGTATATCCCACCCATGAGTGGACCAGAAGACTGGGTACGGTGATCATCCTTATTGCCATATGGCTGTCAGCCAGCCTTCTGTCCTTACCGCTGTTCGTATATCATACCCTTGACCGGCACTATGTTGATCTGCCGCAGCTGGAATACGTGGAATTCTGCTACGAGTCATGGCCCATCAAGCACGGCAGGGCCATCTACTCGGTTGCTGCAATGCTTTTTCAATATGTTCTGCCAATTGCCATTATCTGCATGACATATGCTCGCATTTACCACCGTCTGCATAGCCGCATGTCCACAAAACTACGGCTCACCAGCTCCAGACAGATCAAAGACGGTGATGTTCAGCGCATCCGGAGAACCAACACGCTTCTAGCTAGCATCGCTGTCATCTTCATGCTTAGTTGGTTGCCTCTTAACTGTCTGAATCTTGTGACTGATCTCAACAATTCACTTATTACTGGCCAGACATTCCGGATTGTGTTTGCTTGTTGCCACATGGTTGGAATGAGTTCCGCATGCTCAAATCCACTGCTCTATGGCTGGCTGAATGAAAACTTCAGGAAGGAATTCAAAGGTGTTTTTGGTAGCTGCTACCAGTGGCTTTGTCATTGGTGTTATCCCGTGTTATTGAACAGGCAGGACACCCCTGTGCCTTTAGTCTTGTACACGCGTCAAAGTTCCATTGGTCAAGATGGCCGCGTCAGCTATGCTGTGAGCTCCAACAATGATTTGGAAAACGAATTGACGGCAGTGACCAAGGTCACAGTGTCCCTAAACTAAACCAGGCTATTACCTTTTTGAGATTGTATGTGACTGTGAAATTTTATACTTTGTTGGGCCAGGGACAGATGCAGGACGGTACAGAGAAACTGGAAATTTTAAAAGGGTAAAATAAAAACTTAAAACCTCAGCTGGATGATGGTCTCTCTCTTTAAGGTTTCATCATTGGTTGTTGAAAGGTTTCCCCAGGGCCGGCTCCAGCTTACTTGGCGCCCTAGGTAAGGCTTAGTTAATTACGCCTCCGACCCATCGAAAAAATGTCAGAGTTTGAATTAAATCAGCATATCATTTCAGCAATTTTGAGCAGGATTGTAATTTTTTTTAAATTTTGATGTTAATTTGTAACAAGCCATTTTGACCATAATTCTATAAAAGAAATCTTCAGTGCTGTCAATAATTAAGAAATCTACAAATTAATTCTTTTGTTTCAGAATTATTAATAGCAAACGAAATATTGAATCTGATTTTTTTATAATATCATTAATGTTGTGTTATTGTGGACATGCTCAAGCAAATTTTCAGAAATACTAATGTGGCCAGAAACGTTGTAGGCGACATTAGTTGAAGACCTGTGTTGCCAGGGCTATCTGCTACTTGTGCTTTTGACAGGATGACGCCATTGAGCTGCGTCATTGGCAACATTTAATTATAATTGAGCCGTGGAGTGGTAAACAAAATACATGTATGCTCATGCTTGGACTCAGGTACCATTTCCTAAATAAGATTTCACAACAAAAAGAACATTGCAAAATCGATCCCCATACTTATAGTTATAAGGTAATCTATAAATGGCATTTAGTAATGTATTCTTTAATGTGAGGTAGTTAAAAATAATAGTAACAAGTTTTAAATGTTTTTTATTTTATTCTTTTACATTTCCTGTTTCTTTGGGCCACCATGAATATTTCTATTAGAAAACATTTTTGGCATGAGTTGCTGTTGACAAGAAGGCAGGTGCGTTTACACTATATTACAAAACATAGTTATGTAACAAAAATAATAACTGGGGTTATCAATACTACAAGATGTTAAATAACATGTTTTCTTTTCATTTTCAAACAAGTTGTTAAACTTTGAAATATCAGGTGTGCATTATAACTCGCTTCGTTATACACTTGTATAGTGCAACTGCACCTTCAGCTTACTGGACTGACAGTTTATTCAAAATACTTCGGGGTCTTTTTACTGGTACTGATCCAGTGCATTGGCAATGGATCAAACCAAGTGTTGGTACATTTCAGCAACTGTTCAATAAAATTAACATACAAAATAAAAAAATGTTAACTGCTATACAAAGAATGTAAAACATTTTAAAAGAATGTTGAAACAGTAAACGGATGTTGTAAGGCGACATTGTCAAAATATGCATGAACAATAACGGGCAGGAGAATAGAAATGTCATGGTATTGTAAAAAAGTTCCATGGGGACCCCTGAAATACATGTAAACAAATATATTGAACAGTGTCTCGATTATTTCTTTTGCAAACAAGTTTTTTTCGTTACTCACCATTAAGTGGCTTTACGTTAACCAAATAATTAGCATACTAAGAAATAAAGATATTAAAGCATAAATTGTAAGGGGTGTGTGTATCATTTAATACGGTTCAGCCCTGGACTAGTGTATAGTAGAAACACACCATGTGGTCAACTGGGAAACTCCATGTAATCATTTTGGTGTGTGGAAATGAATAGTTGCTGGGTCAATTAAAGCACAATATTCATATTCAAATAACAAGGAGAAGCAAATAGTGTATCTTTGTGGATCTGATTATTAGTATGTAAATGTAAGATCCAACACTAATTAATGTTGCCTGCATTTCCGTGATATCCTACCTAATCTACATGTATATGTATTTGCATTTTTTCATATTATAATAATACAATCACAATGATGTCAAAAGTGGTAATTCCCATTTAAACCCATGCAATTAAAACCCAAAATAGCATTCTAATAATTGCTTCTAATTGATTCTAATAGTTGATAATAATTAATAGTTGATTGATTAATAATTACCAGACTGCATATTGGACATTTCTTGCATTTATAAATATTTAAATTAACTGATGTCTCATACTGTTTTTAGTTTTATATTTGATACTAATAAATAACTAGGTACCTTTAAATCAAAAGTCACCCAAATGTCGAATTTCACAATATTCAATACCACGTTAATTCTTACCTACACCACTGGTTACTTACATGTGTACTGATAAATACATGTATGCGTTTGATATTTTCTTTTTTTTTTGCAGTATCTTATTTGAAAATAATTGCACTTTCGGCAATTCCTCTTATCTTCTGGCCTCTTATCGGAAATCAACAATCGATGCACTATTACTGTCAATTACATTATAAGGCTTTATTATTCATTACTGTTGCTATGATAATTTTACGTACATTTTACATAATTTTGCCGCGCTGTTATTAAATCTGAACAATCTTTGCAAATTATTAATGTATGAATTTGTTTGATTTATTCATGACCTGTCACTAGACAACAATAGCAGTATAACAGCAGGCATTGCGTATTTATTTGTTGCAAATATTTACAGCTCATAATCCCTTTCTCTAAATCGGTTTTTTCCATCAGACTGTGGGTTCCAACGCAATCGAGCCATGAGCTTACTTTGGTGTCTCCCTAGCATTTTTATATATTATAATTTTGCGTTTATTTTAAAATAAAAATGCGAAAGTTGAGCAAATGAAAGAAATAAAATCTACAAGTTTCCGATAACCGCACGTCTTTACATGAGGTGCAGGGAATTTTTTCTTTGTTTTTCTTGAAACACTTCTGGTTGTATCGTTTTCGACGACCTTCTTCTTTATTCTCTGTTATGAATTGTGGGTTGCCTCACTTGTCATTGTTTGGGTATCCTTTGGCTTTTCATGCATAACACTACAAAAGGCCTCACCCACTAGCTAACAGATCTATCAGATGGATGGATATGGGGACATGTCTACCTATTGTGTTTGTTCTGTTTCGGTGCTATCTTGCTCTGTGGATATGGTGAACGCAACGAAACAATCATGTCATTTGAATTATATTGCAATTTTACGTGATGTAGCGAACTTGTACATACGAGGTAAGTGAATTTCGTGTATATCAGTGGTTTTTGTGGTGTCGTCCAGATCGGCTGCTGTGTGGGCAGCCATTTTATGTATGATATGAATTTGTTTTTGAATTGTTATAGTCTCTTCTAATTTTAATGTAATTGTTGACATCATTGTTCATTGAAGTGAAGGCTTGTTAATTTATACATGTACTAGTATGTGCATTTGTAGAACACTATTTGCCAATTACTTGGATGGTCACAAACCTTGGAAGTTGCCACGTGGATGCTTGGGTTACATACTGGTATACCAAATGTAAAAAAGTCTCAAGCGGAAGGCCATAAAATATCTGGATCTGTCTCCTCACAACAACTGGTAAGAAAAGCCGATGTGGGTCACATTATTGCCTGTCGGCTGTATTTGATGATCATCCACTTGTGAAAATGTTATGAATGCGTGCTTGGTGTTCACGCTATACTTCAATATATTCTCGCTTCAAATGTGTATAAAATATATATGCAGTATATATATATTTAAGCCCCACTTGTCTAGGAGACAAGTATGACACTTGTCCAAGCTATTACAATTTATCCTTGCTATGTTTATTATCTTTTTCTTGTTTTGCTATATGTTGTCTTTTTTTCTTGTTTTGCTATATGTTGTCTTTTTTTCTTGTTTTGCTATATGTTGTCTTTTTTCTTTTTTGTGGGATTTTAAACGTTTTCACCTTTACCCTGACTTAACCTAATGTAATATAACCTAACCTGTCCTCACCTAAAATGACCTAAGAATGGAAATACTTGATTTAGCTGAATCTAACCGTAGGCAATCACTGCCAACCTCCCAGTCATCAGGAGAAGCCCACTTTCTCATTGTGCCTATTACAGAGCTGCAGCAGGCGCTATATTGAAGTGCAGTTCTTGTTTGTAGCTGGTACATGTATTTACGCAAATGAACAAAGAGAACAAAAAGAAAGATAAGATAGTAATCATATACTTGTAATTTATATTTTAATGATATTTTTGCATAACTATATGCATTGTATATACATTTTCATGCAAGAAGGTTGTTAGTCAGTGGGACCATGCCACCCATAAAATTATGATTGTTACCATATAAAAAATATCCATAAGCCCTTATTATAAGATACATAAGACTCGCTCTTAAGAAAAATGACCCGATCACATTCTGCTTTGTTAAGCAGAGATATCAGGTTCGTTCTCTTTTATCATAGAAGAAAAAAGGGCATTCAGGTTTCTGTTCATCGAACTGAAGAAAATTGTTCATGTTACTCTTGTGGTGGTGTTTGATACCTGTACATGTATATCGATAATTGGGTTTGTCAGTTATAATTAGGATGAAGGATGAATGAATCTAATGCATTAGCAATTGAGAATGTTATCATCCAACTTTCAAGTTGATATCTAAGACTCCAGATCGTGCGGTATATGAAAAAAAACAAAATGTCTCTAATATGAAATGGTATAATTGATTCGGAAATTTGATTTGTTGAATATCCCAGCATTTTATGGAAAAATCTTTAATTTTCCATGTTAATAATGTCTGGGCTGGAGCTGGATATGTACCGTAGTTTAGCCTAATTAAGCCTGAAAGCTTATTATAAAAAATCCTTTCAGCATATAGTACAGATATATCATTGATTGATCAACTAATAATGACAACCTAATTAGCTTATGTAAATGCGCAAGGAATTTAATTGGCACAGATTCGGTTTTATGATCGTTATTTGATGCTTGAATTTCTGGATCCAAGCATTGATAACTAATTTTTCTCTGGACGTTTGTCCCATAATACAGCATTTTTCAACCTTTTCACCACAACGGAGCGGCAAAATACATCAAAAAATTTCGCGGACCGGCAACATATTATAATGGCCAGTTTCAAATATAGGCTCCTATTTTGGTCGTTTTTTATGACAATTTTCTTAATCATATTAATATTAGGAAACGTTCCATTATTATATCATCAAAAATCGCGATTTGTAGAACACCCACCATGTAAGCATCCCCACCCCAAAACCCTGTATAATTTTGGTTAAAATCTGATGATTTGGTCAAATCATCCCACATAAGATGATGACATACACTTTGAACGTCTCCTGATAAATGTAAAAATTTGAATAAAAATTGTAGTGAAACTGCAAAAATCTTAATCAGTCTCGAGGTTTTATGAAATTTTTGTGTCGTAGAATTGCTATTATTTTTAAGGCAAACTAAAGTCAAACTACTGCCATCTTCATCAAAGATATACAATTTTTCACATTTTTGATTTCTGATTTGAGAAAAGATATAACAGGTTTTTTTGATAGAAAATTTTAAATTTCATATTTACCAAGATATCAGAAGACCAGCTCAATGCAAAGAAAAATAAAATTGGAGAAGTACATTTTCTGTACGTCAACTGCTCAAAATGTGTTGCGTACTGACAGTCTAAAGTACACTGTAGCTTGGGCTAGCACAGTAACATGGTCAAATTACAAAAATAATTGGAAGGAGGTATAAATAATATTTTTTTAAGGGGCACCAGGGGTTAAAGATTTGTGAAGGACATGTAAGTTGAGAAAACAATGGCTTAATAAATCAAGCTACGTTTTTAAGCACCGCCAAAAACTGCGACGGGCCTTCTAGCGGACCGGTCAAAAAAGTGTGGCGGCCTGGTGATTGGAAAACATTTCCATAATAGACATTTTGTGGTCTCCATATGACATACAGTACATGTAAGTATACATACTGTACAGTATAGATGAACAAAGATATGCATCAGCAGCCAGTAAGTGTAAGTGACACAATTAGCTGGTATAATTACCAATGTATGCGCGTACGTAATGCTTCGCATTTACACAATTAATGCAACACAGTTTGTTTTCTTGCATCGATTTTTAAAATTTTGGGTATCTAGGGCACTTATTTACATTATTTTATGGCACTTAAACATATTGAAATTGGGGTAAATGTTTTTATCTAAAAATACAACCGGCATTATAACATACATCTGATGCAATAGTTCAAGAGCTTTCCAATAGCACCCCAAAAACGTGTCAAGGCTTATGCAATATACCACATGTTGACCACATTTTAACTAACCAGAAAAGCTTGGATAGGCATTTTGAATAGGGGAACTTTCCTTTTTAATTGGAATCTCAAAAATAAGACATTGCAGAATTTGATTCGAGATTTGTGGAAAGGTAATTGTCTGGCTAATTCTTTTTAATCTTACAGAATGGAATTTCTAAGGACACTGTTTAAGAACGCTATAAGTACACACAACTATTGACTGTATATACACGTATGTGCAATTGCCGGATAAATTTGCAGCACATTAGCACTACAGGTACTGTATTATGAACAATTTAATAAAATTAATCATGAATGATTACTGTAATATGTAAGTACATGCAGCACATGCATTTCACGAAATTAAAATCCTGTGTCAGTACAAGCCTCGTTCTTGCTCGTTCCATATGTTGACCACCTCCTTATGTTGACCAGTTTGCGACAGTTGCATGGGTGGGCAACTTACAGAGGTTGTGGATAAATAGAAAATCCATTTATCGAATCAAAATCTACATACACTTCATTGGAGAATATAATTCGCTGGTATCAAAATATCGAATGCACATTCTATTGAAATAAATGGAGGTATGTAAGGTAATTTGTACTGTATACCATTAAAAGGGATGGGGATCGAAAATCGATCTTAAGCCTAATCTCCATTCATTTCCATTCATTTGATACAAGCGAATCAAATTCTCCATTGAAAGTTAATTAAGATTTCGATTTGATCTTGGATTGCCCGATATAAGTTGATTTTCGATCCCCATCCTTATTTATAAGGTAATTTCCACAGACCATTTAATATTCTTTATTTTATTGTAGTTAAAATACATTATGCAAAGGTTTTAGCTGTTTATTTTAACATTTTAAATATTCCCGTTTCTTTGCCCCACCCTGTATAATAGAAATTTGACTAGGATATTAAAATAATTTCGAATATGCCTGTAGGTGCTGTTTATAAAAAATTGATTTTGCAAATTTTGCGGTATTTCCAAAAGAAATTTTTCGTTTCCGTTACGGAATGGTTTGAACTTAAAAGACATATAAATCGATAAAACCATTCATGTGTTTTTGCTATTCATTGATTTCCATTACCATGACATGGAGACTTGAGCATGCATCGAAAAAACATTCAGTATACATGCATATTTATACGATCACTTTTCATTTTAAGTGTCTGTAATGACTCTTTTTAAATACATGTAAATCCAATAGATAAGTTAGATTTCGCTTTTAAGTGGACTGATGATTACAGTTTGTATTATTTAAATTCTTGAAATGAAAAGATTTAATGTAGCCTCTTTAATTTATACACAGGAATCCAAAAATGTGCATGCTGACAGGATTTCAGCAAGTTAAATGACGGCCATTAATTTGTTCTTTGTATTGTTGCACAATCAAGTGCTCAATTTTTCACTAATTTATAAGGTGAAACTCCTCTTATGGAACACCTCAGTAACTGGGACACTTTCACAATGCACCATAGGTATCTCACAAAGAAAGGTTTCACTGTATTTGTGAATTGATTTATATTATAGCTCATTCGACTGTACACCAGAGAACACAGTTATTCCTTGAAATTTGCATAACTTTTACCGGTAGACATTTTTTACCCTCCAAAGGGGGAATATATCACCTTGACAACCATCAACTTTACTCGTGTTGCAATTCATTATTAATTCCTAAGTCAGCATATTTTGCAGTCTCGTGAGGATGGCTGCATTTAACCTTTAGTAATCACTTTTGCTGCATGTATTCTATGGTGAACTTTAATGCCTGAATAGTAAAACAGCATATATGCTTTAAAAATTAGAACCCAATTATCCAAAGAAACAAAAAGTCAAGATCAGTCTGACATGTCCACGACGTACAATACAGCATATAAATGGCTTTTCATAAAAGAGAATTTAACAAACTTGTTTCTTTAAAATGCCTGTATATCGTAAGACAGAGGGGCAGCTAAGCAGCCAGTTGCCATGGGTGAGTGAGTGCTTTAACTCCACTTCTTGCATCCAACACAACCTTTCATCAGCATAATAATTTTTTTTGTGGAAAACTAGATCACAAGTGGTGGATTTTAGCTAATAATTGCCATACGAAAATATAATATAATTTATCGATTTATAATTTTTAAATTCATATATTATAAATTTCTTGTCAGTCTTATTATGATAAGTATGAGTCGTTTTCATTTGAATTAATTTAGTTAATGTTTATGGCCATTTTACGGTGTTGGAAATGCATAAAAAATATAGTTTGAAAAAGGTTTGTGTACCATGGAAATGACTGATTTCTGGTCAGTGGGTTTGGAAATCTTGTGGGAAAACATCTAATACCCTCACACACTGGCACTTTTTGTATTAAAACTAGGATATAATTACAGATTTTAATCTATTTCTATCTAAAGTTGGTATATCCACCAAAAATGCACGAAAACGTTTGAATTTATTAAAGATCTAACTTCATTTATAAAAAAAAATAGAAACAGCAAATTCAATTTATCTTTTGCATAGTATTCGATTACATACTCGATTACGATAACCAGACTACGTAGGAGGATATATTGCGACTAAAAAAACTGGCAGTCTACCAAAATCCATTACATGTAAAATTTTGTCTAGGACTTTAGATACTTTAGTTGAATGTTTCAGAAAGGTATTTATGAATACGTTTTTCAAGTTATAATTGGGAACATTTGAAAACAATTACTCATATTACTCAAATTTGTAAAATCCAGTCCTCTTGTCAGTTAAAATATTTTAATTTTGTTTAGAACATTTCCTGCTTTAACTATATTTTAAAACGTCATTGCGATGGGACACTAAGTTTAACAAGTAAGAAATACTGAAATTGTTCAACCATTTTGCTTCTATACATAATGTAGAATTAAATTCATTCGAATTTCCATGGCTTTTAACCATGATTTTACCATGTATTTTAATTCCATGCAATACAATTTAATGAGTCCTTTGAATTAATTTTGTGGGAACTGAAAATTAGACTCCTGTGCTGAAGTAAAGATTACTATACAGGGTGAGGCATTAAAAATGACACGTACCGGTATCATGAAAACAAAGCATTTGAATAAAAAATGTTACTGACAAAAGTTGTTAGATTTTAAGGAGTAAAGAGGGGTTTATAAAATTAGTTCGTGTTTCGAAGGCCATTTCGGGGTCAACTTAATTTTTTTCCAATGAAAACCTATAATTTTTCGAATAGGTGCGTGTTATTGTTTTGCGAAGACTAAGAATCTGAGAACAGAATATAGATTTTCATTCAAAACAATAAAGGAGACCTTGAAATGACCATCAAAACATAAAACCAAATTTTAAATAAATAATGCTGTTATCTTTTCCGATCATTAGCAAATATCTTTTCTCTGAAGCATTTTTAATCGAATGCTATATTTTCATGACGTTTATGATTTGTCACTTTAAGGCTGGTTTTTGGAGTTGACCTTATGTCGGAGTTTATCCATTAATTGCGAACACCGAAGAACAATAGAAAAATGTCAGCAAGGTATATGTTTTCATTTATTGGCATCGTGTAAAAAGTGCAAAAAGCTAAAATAAAAGTATGTAAAACTCACCCTGGAGGTTCACTACCAAGCGCCATTTATCCAGGACAATCTAACCGAATTATGAAAATGCTGCACGTGAACCAGTGAAAATGCAAATGTTAGAAATATCAGGGAATGGCGACTTTTTCATTGTAAGCTTAATAAGAACACTAGCATGTGCACAGGTTCACATGCAGCATTTTCAAAATCCGGTTAGAAATGGAGAAATGGCGTGTGGCAATAAAACTCCAGGGTTTTGCATGATTGTATTTTATTTGTTGGGTTTTGTTCACGATGCCAATAAATAAAATGAAACATTATTTAAACTACAGTAGAACCGCTGTGTGTGCGAATGTGATGGCGAAAAACTTGTCAACATATGCAACGAGGCTTGTACTGCCACAGGATTTTAATTCCATGTACTGATTATTCTTAAGCCGGTGAAGGAGTTAAATTCAGAGCTAAATTCCTCATGTTATCCTCATATTACTTTTTATTTTATACTACGCTTTTTAAAAAACACGCAAATCAATAAAAAATTAACTTACCAGTCATTCA